>UESW01001360.1:350648-369333 GCA_900491605.1 Calamus simplicifolius
GTTGGCTAATGCATGCATTAATGTTAACTATATTTTGTCATTGTCAAAATTGAATGTTAGAATAATATTAGTATTATTGTTTAGTTATATGACATTAAGAGTAATTAGTTAGTTAGTCACCAAAGTGGCTAAACTAATTTATATTCAGTCATATAATTTATAAAATTTTAATAATATTAGTATTATTATATAACATCAAGATTAAATTAGTTAGTTAGTCACCAAAGTGGCTAAACTAATTTATATTTAATTATATAATTTATAAAATTTTAATAATATGACATCAAGATTAAATTAGTTAGTTAGTCACCAAAGTGGCCAAACTAGTTTATATTCAGTCATATAATTTATGAAATTTTATAGAATACTGTTAAAGATTTATTGGTTGTTAGAAATTAAGAATTTGCCCAAAGATGGATTAATATTCTATAACTAACAAACTTAAAGGAGAAAATCTAATATTCCCTTATCAAATATAATATGGGTATCCAAAGATACTATATATATTTGATAAGATTTATTAATTTCTTTAAAGTTTAAATAGCATTCTAATTACAATATATATTGTTGTATTTATCCAAAGGAAATCTACAATATATTTTGTATTTAATTATCTGAATTTGAGCATTTATGGTTTTGCAGTTGTTTCTCTACATTCACATGCTTCTGCTGTTACTATCTTTAATGGCTTAAACTTCTCTAAATGGCTTGAGCAAGTCAATTTCCATTTAGGTGTCTTGGATCTTGACTTGGCACTATTAGAAGAAAGCCTACTGACATTACGGATTCGAGCAGTGAGGCAAAGAAGTTAAAACATAAAGCATGGACAGATCTAATAGATTATGTCTAAGTTTTATGCGAATGACAATTGCCAACAATATTAAATCTACTCTTTCAGAAAGTGTAACAACTAAAGAATATATTAAGCTTATGGAAAAGCGCTTTTGTTTCGCTGATAAGTCACTTATAGGGACACTGATGGCTGAACTCACGACCATAAAATATGATGGGTCGCGAAGTATGTAGCAACATGTTCTTGATATGACTAATATTGCAGCAAGACTTAAGATCCTGAAAATAGTTATGGATGACTCCTTTCTGGTACAATTTATTATGAACTCATTACCTCAAGAGTATGGGTCTTTTCAAATTAACTATAACTAAATGGGATGTTAATGAATTGACCAGTAAGCTTACTCAAGAGGAAAGAAGATTAAAAGCATAAGGGGATCATTCAATAAACCTAGTGGGTCAAGGAGCTGGTAAAGTTATCAAACTAAAATCAAGAAATTTAAGAAGAAAGCACCCACTAAAGTATCACAGGTTGCTGATAATGATAAGAAGGAAAGGAAGAAAGATAAATGTCACTTTTGTAAGAAAGAAGGACATTATCAGAAAGATTGTCTGAAACGAAAAACTTGGTTCGAAAAGAAATGTATCTTTCATTATGTTTCTTCAATTTTTGAATCAAACTTATTTGAAGTTCCTTCTAACACTTGGTGGTTGGATTCTGATGCCACTACTCATGCTTCTAATGTATTGCAGGGATTCCTTACAATCCAGAGCATAAACCCAAATGAGAACTTCTTGTTCATGGAGAACCGAGAGAAGGCCCCAATTGAAGGCATAGGGACTTATCATCTTACTTTAGATACTGGGCATCACCTAAATCTACTACAAACTCTCTATGTCCCTTCGCTTTCTAGAATTTAGTTTCTATTTGAAACTTGATGTTAATGGGTTTAGTTTTAAGATTGGAAAATGATGTTTTAGTTTATTTAATAAAGTTCCTTTATTGGTTCTGGAATTCTTATGGATGAATTATATAAATTGAAACTTGATGATAAATTTTTTCCAGGATGTGTGTTTATCAAAATATTGGAATTAAATGTAGTATGGCAAATGACAACTCTTCTTTCTTGTGGCATAAACATTTGGGTCATGTATCCAAAGAAAGACTACAAAGATTAGTAATGAATGAGATTCTACCAAATCTCGATTTTACTGATCTTGGTTTATGTGTGGATTGCATTAAGGGAAAGCAAACCAAATATAACAAGAAAGGAGCTACAAGAAGTACTCAGCTTCTTGAAATTATACACACTAATATATGTGAACCTTTTGATGCTCCATCTTTTGGTGGAGAAAGGTTCTTTATCACCTTTATAGATGATTTTTCATGTTATGGATATGTCTATTTGCTTAAAGAAAAATCTCAAACTGTAAATGCTCTTGAGGTATTTACTAAAGAGGTTAAAAGACAACTAGACAGAAAAGTAAAAATAGTAAGATCTGATAGAGATGATGAGTATTATAGAAAATATAATGAATCAGGGCAAAATCTATGTCCATTTGCAAAATTTTTCGAAAGACATGACATATGTGCACAGCATACTATGCCAGGCATACCTCAACAAAATGGTATGGAAGAAAGGCAAAATAGAACATTAATGGATATGGTTAGGAGTATGATAAGTAATTCCTCATTACCAAAATCTTTGTGGACATATGCTCTTAGAACTGCAGTATATTTACTGAATAGGATTCCTAGTAAGGCAGTTTCTAAAACTCCTTTTGAGTTATGAACTGGAAGGAAACCTAGTCTAAGACACCTGCATGTTTGGGGTTGTCTAGTAGAAGCACAAGTGTATAATCCACATGAAAAGAAATTAGATTCTCGAACTATCAGTGGTTACTTTATAGGTTACCCAGAAAAATCCAAAGGGTACATGTTTTATTATCCAAACCATAGTTCTAGAATTATTGAGACAGGCAATGCCAAATTCATTGAGAATGGTGAAGTTAGTGGGAGTGCTGACAAACAGATTGTGGATATCAATGAAGTAAGGGTTAATGTTTCATTACCCATAAATGTTCCTGAATCTACAATCATTCCTTATATTGTTCTATAATTACAAAAATAAAACAACATTGAACAATGTTTGAATGGAGAAGTACCCCATGAAGAGCCTAACCTACCAATAGTTGATAAAATTGAACCATGTGGAATAGCTTTAAGTAAACCCATAAGGATACAAAAATCAGCTATTTCAGATGATTATTTGATTTATTTGCAAGAGTCAGATTTTGATTGTGGCATTTATGAAGATCCTGTTTCATTTTCACAAGCCATTAATAGTGATAAGTCTGATAAATGGATTAATGCTATAAAAGATAAATTAAAATCAATGGCTAAAAATAATGTCTAGGATCTTGTTGAATTGCCTGAAGGTTCTAAATGAGTTGGATATAAATGGATTTTTAAAACCAAACGTGACTTGAATGAAAATATCGAACGTTTTAAAGCTAGACTTGTCACCAAGGGTTATACTCAGAAGGATGGCATTGATTATAAAGAGACATTTTCACCAGTTTCAAAGAAAGATTCGTTAAGAATCATTATGGCTTTGTTAGCTCAAAATTATTTAGAGTTACATCAAATGGATGTGAAAACAACCTTTCTTAATGGGGATATAGAGGAAGAAATTTATATGGATTAACCTGAAGGTTTTTTCATAGAAGAAAAGGATCATATGGTGTGTAAACTTAAGAAATCAATATATGGACTTAAACAAGCTTCCAGACAATGGTATATTAAGTTCAATGATACTATTACATCTTTTGGTTTTTATAAAAATATCATTGATCGGTGCATTTACCAAAATATTTATGGAAGTAAGTTTATATTTTTGGTTCTATATGTTGATGATATTTTGCTTGCTGCTAATGATTTAGGTATCTTGTATAGACTAAAAATTTTATCTTTAAGAATTTTGAGATGAAATATATGGGAGAGGCATCTTATGTGATAGAAATTTTTATATTCAGAAAGAGATCACATAGATTGTTATGGTTGTCTCGAAAAACTTACATCAAAAAAATTCTTGAGAAATTTAATATGAACAACTATTCAGCAATATTGTCCCAATACAAAAAGGGGATAAATGTAGTCTTATGCAATATCCAAAGAATGATGTGAAACGTAAGCAAATGAAATCTATTCCATATGCTTCTATTATGGGTAGCTTGATATATTTGCAAACTTGCACAAGACCAGATATCAGCTTTACGGTTAGGATGTTGGGCCGATATCAAAGTAACCCTGGTATTGATCATTAGAAAGCTGCAAAGAAAGTGATGAGATACCTTCAAGGAACTAAGGATTATATGCTCATATTTAGAAGGTCTGATCAGTTGGAAGTGATTGGATATTCATATTCAAATTTTGCTGGTTGTGTTACAGTAGAAAGTCAACATTTGGCTATGTATTCTTATTGGGAGAAGGGGCAATTTCATGGAAAAGTGTCAAACAATCTTCATTGCCTCATCTATTATGGAAGCAGAGTTTGTAGCCTGTTATAAAGCTACAATTCACGCATTATGACTAAGAAACTTTATTTCAGGACTTGGGGTTGTGACACCACTACCAAGCCACTGCAAATTTATTGTAATAATTCCGTGGCAGTTTTCTTCTTCAAAAAATGATAAATATTTAGAGGTGCTAAACATATGGAATTAAAGTACTTTACTGTCAAGGAGGAGGTCTAGAAACAAAGAGTGTACATTGAATATATTAGAATGAATCTTATGATTGCATATCCTTTAACTAAAGGTTTACAATCAAAAATATTTAAAGAACATGTAGGTCTTGGTTGTATTGAAGATTAATTGTGATGATGTTATGTATTGAAGATTAATTATGATGATGTAGTGACACTATTGAGCTCATTAATATGATATGTTTTTGGTTTTATTTATTATTTATTATTTATTATGCTTGTATACACTTACTGTTTTAAGAAAATTACTATGTCTTTAACGCAATTAAATAGATATTAAGTTATTTATATATAAATTATGTGACCTAACTGATAAGTTGCTAATACAGTAGTATATGGATGAGAGTATGCAATTTAGATGTGTATGACCGCCATAACTCTTATTATATAATTTATTATGTTAAAGCCAATCATGATGAAAGAATGAAATTATGAAATTTAATTTTGCACGCCTAATGTTTATACTATTAAATATTAATGTTATAAACTTCCGACCCAAGTGAAAGAATGTTAGATTAATCTTTACGTTATGCCCTTTAATGTTAGATTGTTACCAGAGTCGCTCTTTTCTCAATATAAAAGGCACCCATTGTTTTCTTCTGCGTGAAGATGAATGGTTACCAAATCGAATGTTAATTATCCGAAATTTTAAGCCATTAAGCCGTTAATTCTGGTATTAAATGGAATTAAAGTCATTAATTTTGTGTTTGAGAAAAATACCAATTGAATGTTTTATATATATATATATATATATATATAATTAGTCCTCTCTCTATATGATGAAGTTAGCAAGAATCCATCTGCTATAAAAGGAATAAGTTAAGGGAGAGAAACTAGTTATTTGCACATAGGCTGTTAGATTCAAGTCTCAAGTCTAAAACTATTATGATGAATTCCATATCAGATAAATACTATTATGATGAATTCCGCATCAGATAAGTATTTTTATATTTAATTTATATAATAAATTATTTATTGAAGATCCTATATTGCTAACACAATAATCATATTATTATTGGTCTTTTTTGTCAAGTGGCTGCAACTTTGACGGTCTACAAAATTATGATCTTAAGGCCAAGAGCCTGATCTACTTGAACCTGACAAGTTTCAGCCCACAATGCTTTTTGATCCTACCTAAATGGGCCAAAATTATTAAAATAAAATATAAATTTATTTGATTTAGTCTAATTAGTATGGATTTGAATCCATCACATTTTATTCAACCCATTCCTTATTAATTAATTTAAATCAATTAAACTAGAATAAATAGATTAGTTTTAGATTCAATTGGGTCTACTATATTAGACTTAACTCATCCATTTAGCCATTTAAACCCCCATAAATTTCATAAATCTATTGATCTTTGGTTGACCCAAATTAAATAACCTAGCACATTAACATTATATATATATATATATATATATATATATATAATACCTATCATCTTTCTTTCGTCTATCCGACACCTTCATCCAACCTCCATCCCATTCCCTTCAAGATCCAAAGATGAATTTCACTTCAAATCAAACTAGCATGGTCAGATCAAAGATTGCTTGCTAAGATTCTAATAAGGTTCAAAAGCTAACAATAGCTCCAACCAATACATAGATCTCTCATCCATACCTTTAAGCAAAATAGAGAATAGTTTGAAGCCTACCTTGTGGCTGCTTGATTGCCGACAGTAATGACCAACGATGTTCCAAAGTATCTCTCGAGCTTTGATGACCTTCTTCCACCACTTGACATAATTAATCGGCCTTACTATCAATCCAATCATTGATGAGATCTAGCAAGGCTTTAGCTAGACCCGGCAAGGTTCCGAAGACCAAAGGAAGAGGAGAAAAAGGTAAGAAGAAGAAGAGGAAGATCAGATGGCTTAAGTTCAGTGACTTAATTGGTAGAGAAGAAGAGGGTTTCAAGGTTGTTGAAGTTTGTTAATTAGTTAGATAATTTGTTAGCTAGTTAGAAAATTTGTTAGAGGTTGTTAAAGAGTTTGTTAGTTAATTAGTGGAAAGATTTTAGATAGAGAAAATTCATTTTGATGGAAGAAGGAAGTGGTTTGAAGAGAAACAATAAGCTATTAAGCTTGCTGCATTGAGTTTTAAAACTTTTTGTTAAATAAAAATTAAATCAGTTATTTAAACTAATTTAAGCATTACAGGTAATATACTGGTTGGCATCATCAACTTGAATTATTCCTCTTTGGAAGTTTGATTGGTACATCATTATCTATTATTCCAATTGAGTAAACTATTGCTCTATTTGAGTGGTATGGTTGTAATTAAAATCATTACTCTATCTAGATAAAATGATCTTTCATATTGATGAAGATGTGAGGAAAACCGTGAGTCAAAAAGTCAATTGTTTAGTTCCAAGGAGTTGGTTGTCATTCATTTAATTCTCTGCTGTTTTTCTAGGCTTACTTAATGTTTTGCTAAGTTCCTAGAAGTTAAATTCTCTATGTAATTTCCTATATACAGCTTCTATATAAAGCTGTGTCTAGCATCTTTTAAATATACAGAAAATAGAAAGAAATCTAATTCTTCTCTGCAAAAGGTGCAGCAGCACTCTATTACTTAAAAAAAACTTCAGCAAATCTACTTCTATCTCTATATTTCCAACAAATTTGGTATCAGAGCCATGTCGATCAGCAATTCCTCCTCTGCTGGAACCATGTTCAGTTATTCCCAAAGCCAAGTACCCATCTTTGAAGGAGAAAACTATGGGTACTGGGCTGATCAGATACGTTTCTTCTTCATTGCACGAGACTTGTGGGAGATTGTTGAAGAAGGATATGATGATTCTCCATCAGCAAGTGATGATTCATCCTCTACAAGCAGAAGTACAGAGACCTCATCTCAGGTTTCTGCTCAAAACAAACAAAAGATCAAGAATAATGCCCTTGCCTTGAGTTACCTCCATCAAGGAATCAGCAAGACCATCTATCCTCGCATTTTTGGCATTAGCAAAGCTAAAGATGCATGGGAAACTCTGAAGAAAGAATTTCAAGGGAACAATAAAGTTGTCTCTATTAGACTTCAGTCACTTTGGAAGAACTTTGATTGCTTGACAATGAAAGAATCAGAAAGCATCAAAGATTTTTTCTCCAGGGTTACTGAAATTGTAAATCAAATCAGAGCTTATGGCGATCAGATTGAAGAAAAGAGAATAGTAGAGAAGATTCTTAAAAGTCTGCCACCAAAATTTGATCATGCAGCTGTAGCAATCGAAGAATCAAAAGATCTCTCAATTCTGACCATGTATGACCTCTGTGGTTCCTTGGAATCACATGAGGAAAGAATGAAGAGATCCTCAGGTCAGTCCTTGGAGCAGGCCTTTCAATCAAAGGTCAATTTGGGACGGAAATTTCAACAGAAAAGGGGAAACTTTCAGCAACAAGATCAGTTTCAAAGGAGTCAAAATAACCAGCCTCGAGGTGTGGAAGAGACCAAGGCAGAGGCAGAAATACTCAACTTCAAAGAACCAGCTACCAGGGACAGAATTGCATCATATGCAGGAAGTCCAATCACACTTCAGATGAATGCTATTTAAGGTGTAAAAGGTGTAGGATTCCAAATCATTCAGACAGAGATTGCTGGCACAAGAAGAATGAAAATTCAGAAGTAAATTTCAGCAAAGAGAATGATGAAGAGCAAGTGTTTTTAACTTGTCTCAATGCTGAAAGCAGAAAGGACCAGGTGTGGTACCTTGACAGCGGTTGTAGCAGCCATATGACAAATGACCGTGAGTTGTTTGTTAAAATTGATGAAGATTTCTCAAATTCTGTCATTCTTGGTGATGGAAAATCTGAAAGGGTTGAAGGAAAAGGAGTGATTGCAGTATAGTCCAGATCTGGTGAGCAAAAGTTCATTCATGATGTTCTTTACGTCCCAACTCTTGCTCACAATCTCTTAAGTGTTGGGCAGCTGATTCAGAAAGGATATCGGGTGTTTTTCGAAGAAAATAAGTGTAGAGTGATAGACAAGCAGAACCAGCTGATGGCGAAGGTTGAGATGACTCACAACAAAGTTTTTCCACTCTCCATCAACTATGCAAGTCCAGTAGCCTTAAGGGGTGAAATTTCAGACGAATCTCAACTATGGCATCTCAGATATGGCCATTTAAATCATAAGGGACTGCAGCTACTAAAGCAAAAGGATATGGTTCGTGGTCTTCCCCAAATATTCAAGTAGAAGGAGTTTGTGAAGGCTGTGTCTATGGGAAGATGCACCATCTTCCTTTCCCAAAGATTCTTGGAGGGCCAAAGCTCCTTTGGAGCTTGTTCATGCGGATATATTTGGTCCCACAAGAACTCCATCACTTGGGAATAAAAGGTACTTCATACTTTTTGTTGATGATTATACTAGAATGGTGTGGCTGTATTTTATTCAACAAAAATCAGATGCTTTTTCAAAATTTTGGAATTCAAAGCCCTTGCTGAAAGGCAAAGTGGGCTGAAAATGAAGACCTTAAGAACTGATCGTGGAGGTGAATTCATCTATCAACCATTCATAGATTATTGCAAGAAAGAAGGCATCCAAAGGCAATTAACCATGAGTAGAAGCCCTCAGCAAAACGGAGTTGCTGAAAGAAAGAACAGAACCATTGTTGAGATGGCTCGGAGCATGTTAAAAGGGAAGGAGCTTCCTAATTCTCTTTGGGCTGAAGCTGTACATACTACTGTCTATATCTTAAACAGGTCTCCAACAAAATCAGTAAGGAACAGAACTCCCTATGAAGCTTGGAGTGGAAGAAAGCCAAAGTTGGCCATCTAAAAGTGTTTGGTTGTCCAGCCTACTCACTCAACAAGGCTCCAAATAAAGATAAGTTTGATCAGAAGGGAGAGAAGCTTCTGTTCGTTGGGTACAGCGATGAATCCAAGGGCTACAGGTTGCTGAATCCTATTAATAACAAGCTGACAGTGGCAAGAGATGTCATATTTGATGAAAAAGCAGTATGGCAGTGGAATTCCAGCAGCCAAAAATCATCAAATATTCAAGATTTTGCTCCAGCTGAAGGATCAAGGACTGAATTAGCAGTTGAAATTCAGAATCCAGCAACTTCAGCTGCTGGAACTACAACTCAGAGCTCCAGTTCAGAATCTGAAAGTCCAGATAATGAAGGAACTTCATCTTCTTCACCTAGTCTAAGAAGATCTGAAAGAGTTAGAAGACCGCCAGAAAGGTATAGTGATTTTAGAAGCTATTTCTCCAATGAAAATGCAGATTTTGCTTTTTCTCTTGTGAGCCACAAACTTTTGAAGAAGCTGTGAAGAATGAAAAATGGCAAAAGGCCATGGAAGAAGAACTGAATATGATTGATAAGAACAACACTTGGGATCTTGTAGATCCTCCCAAAGGCAAAGACATTATTGGTCTTAAATGGGTTTACAAGACCAAATACAATGAGGATGGTTCCATTCAAAAACATAAGGCCAGGTTAGTGGCCAAAGGCTATTCCCAACAGCCTGGAGTAGATTTCAACGAGACTTTTACCCCAGTTGCAAGAATTGAGACAATCCGACTTGTTCTTGCAATTGCTGCCCAATTGGAGCTGAATGTGTATCAAATGGATGTCAAATCAGCTTTTCTTAATGAAGAACTAAAAGAGGAAGTTTATGTGGAGCAGCCACGTGGATATGAAGTCAAAGGCAAAGAAGAAAAGGTATACCGGCTGAACAAGGCATTATATGGCCTCAAACAAGCTCCACGAGCTTGGAATAGTAAGATTGATTCTTACTTTCAGAATTCAGGTTTTCAGAAAAGTCCTCATGAACCAGCACTTTATTTTATGAAGAATGAAGCTGATTTTATCATAGTCTGCTTATATGTTGATGATTTGATTTACTTTGGGAGCAATCATCATTTACTTGCTGATTTTAAGCACTCAATGATGAGGAACTTTGACATGACAGACTTAGGGATCATGAAGTACTTCCTTGGGATGCAAATGAAGCAAGGAAGAGGGGAAATTTTCATTTCCCAAGAAAAATATGCAGCTGACATCTTGAAGAAATTCTACATGAAGGATTGTAAGGCTGTAAGTACTCCTATGGCTTTAAATGAAAAATTGAGCTCTAATGATGGAGCTAAGAAGGTTGATGAAAATCAGTACAGGAGTCTAGTTGGATCCCTTATTTACTTGACTCATACTAGACCGGATATCACTCAAGCAGTTAGTATGTTGTCAAGATTCATGCACAGCCCAAGTGTGCTTCATTATGCAGCAGCAAAAAGGGTACTAAGGTACCTAAAAGGCTCATTGAAACTTGGTTTGAAGTATGGCAAAGACTCCGAGTTCACTTTGACTGGTTTCACCGATAGTGATTGGGCTGGATCTACTGATGATAGAAGAAGCACATCAGCCTATATTTTCTGCCTTGGAAATAACACCATTTCATGGTGTTCTAGAAAGCAAAACACTGTTGCTTTGTCATCTACAGAGGCTGAATATACTTCAGCAACAGAAGCTGCTTGTGAAGGAGTTTGGCTAAGGAAATTGCTCAATGATTTAGGATTGAAGCAGGAGGGTCCTACAACTATTTATTGTGACAATATGTCTGCAATTGCTCTAACAAAAAACCCAGTTTTTCATGCCAGATCAAAGCATATCGAATTGAGACATCATTTTATTCTTGACCTTGTGCAGAAAGAAGAGATACAGCTGGAGTTCATCAGCACCAATGAACAACCAGCAGACATGCTCACAAAACCTGTTTCTACAGAGAAGTTTTTGAAGTTCAGAGACATGTTGGGACTCACTGTTTTAGAGGGGAATTTGTGAGGAAAACCGTGAGTCAAAAAGTTAATTGTTTAGTTCCAAGGAGTTGGTTGTCATTCATTTAATTCTCTGCTGTTTTTCTAGGCTTACTTAATGTTTTGCTAAGTTCCTAGAAGTTAAATTCTCTATGTAATTTCCTATATACAGCTTCTATATAAAGCTGTGTCTAGCATCTTTTAAATATACAGAAAATAGAAAAAAATCTAATTCTTCTCTGCAAAAGGTGCAGCAGCACTCTATTACTTAAAAAAAACTTCAGCAAATCTACTTCTATCTCTATATTTCCAACAGAAGATGGTGACACATAACAACTTTTCAATCACATACTAAGCATTGAATATGCGGATGATCACTAATTATAGGTGCATCAAACCCTATTAATCAATCAAGCTAAATAAAAAAATAAAATAAAAATTGAGTAGTTAGAATAAGAATGGAATATTTACTGTACATTTTATAAGGTTATTCTATATTTATTCTTGACTTATTCCAGTACTAGTCTAGCTGCGTTCTTTTCTTTCTGTGGCGAAGGAATTAGAAAAAGGGAACTATGGGGAAGCAGAGGACTCATGGCCCAAGGAGGTGGGCTGGCGAGCGATGGCTGTAGACGTAGTCGGCTGAAGGGTTGATCAACGGCGCCAGCATGACCTAGAATAGGACTGAGATGCCCTTACCTGGTCTCTGTCTATAGATAGTCACAGGTCAAGAGAGGATAACTCACAATTGGGGGATAAATTTCTGTCTAGAGCATCATCAACCATGGTTGGGGTCATTGAAGGGCTGCTATGGAGAAGGAAAGAGGACTTGTGGCCCTATTCAAGAAAGAGGAGGGTTTGAGGATAAGATCAACCTTCTTCTCTTCTAAGACTTTAGCAACTTCCAACATCATAACCAGCTGTGGCTAGATGAAGATCGACCCAGCATAGTTGCTCTTTGAGTACTAGTTTTTTGAGACAATTGACTGATCAAACCAATGAGCTATGTTTGAGCATATCTTATATTATATATGCATATATATTTACAATATTGAGATTAATAATTATATTTTAAATTTATAAAATCTAGATCTATGAGTTAGGACATTAGTTTAGGTCAATCCCCAAAGAAGAAAAAAAAAAGTCAGTCTACAAGTTCCCTCCTATGATACTCCAAGGTTCTAGGAAAAGCTTGATTTTTTGGCAGAAAATAGATTAAAGATTGTTGATGCTGGATCACCGGATTTTCTTGTCTTGGATTTTTCTTAAGATCTCTCTTTTCATTTTCTCTGGAAGAAGAAGATGATCCCCCCCCCCCTCCCCTCGTTCCCCCTTTATCCTTCTTTTCTTTTGACTTTTTATTTTTAATTATCGTGGACGTCCACGTGTAGGGCAGGCGTTCATCTTGCACTACGTGGTTATTCAGTGATAATTCTTAATAAGGATATTAAGAAACTTGCTCATGAAGGAATCCTTTTCATGATGATCTTGATTATCCCAAAGGAATGTCAGAGGTAGTGGAGACGTCAGGGTGAGGGAAAAGGGATCTGGCTCTAAATAGAGGTTCAATGTCCCCTTTAGGGGGTTTGTCTTATGCGAACCAATTAAGGCATGATGATTTTGGCATCTCTCGATTTCTGTTCCGGATGTGACGGTTTATTTCTTTTTAATCATTTTATCGTGGGGGTTGTTCTTAAACCGGGGGATCGCTTAAGCTCTGGAGGCCGCCCAGGATTGGGGGCCGCCCAGGATTGGGGGCCGCCCAGAATTGGGGGCCGCCCAAGACTGGGGGCCGCCCAGAACCGGGGGCCGCCCAGGATGGGTTGCCCAGAATTGGGGGCCGCCCAAGACTGGGGGCCGCCCAGAACCGGGGGCCGCCCAGCCCAGAATTGGGGGCCGCCCAAGACTGGGGGCCGCCCAGAACCGGGGGCCGCCCAGGATTGGGTTGCCCAGAATTGGGGGCCGCCCAGGATCGGGGGCCGCCTAAGACTGGGGCCGCCCAGACCGGGGGCCGCCCAGGGTTGGGGCCGCCCAAGACTGGGGGCCGCCCAGAATCGGGGGCCGCCCAGACCGGGGGCCACCCAGGATCGGGGGCCGTCCAGGATTGGGGGCCGCCCAGGACCGGGGGCCGCCCAGGATCGGGGGCCGCCCAGGATTGGGGGCCGCCCAAGACTGGGGCCGCCCAGGACCGGGGGCCGCCCAGGATCGGGGGCCGCCTAAGACTGGGAGCCGCCCAGAACCGGGGGCCGCCCAGGGTTGGGGGCCGCCCAAGACTGGGGGCCGCCCAGAACCGGGGCCGCCAGAACCGGGGCCACCCAGGATCGGGGGCCGTCCGGGATTGGGGGCCGCCCAGGACCGGGGGCCGCCCAGGATCGGGGGCCGCCCAGGACCGGGGGCCGCCCAGGATCGGGGGCCGCCCAGGATTGGGGGCCGCCCAAGACTAGGGGCCGCCCAGAACCGGGGGCCGCCCAGGATCGGGGGCCGCCTAGAACCGGGGACCGCCCAGGATCGGGGCCGCCCAGAACTGGGGACCGCCCAGGGCATCTTTTATTTATTTAATTTAGCTATTTTCATTGTCATCCATATCATATGCCCCCTCGCCCATATTTCTTGTATATGTGCGAGGCATGCACATGCAAGGGAGAAGGGCGGAAAAATTTGAATTTCGAAAGCTCCGCTTGTAATGAGTGACATTTTGGGAAGAAGGGAAAAAGAAGGGGGGTGCGTGTCTCTGAAAGGACGGCGTCTTTTCACTCGTCCGGCTGTACTGACGGGTTATTATGTACCCTCGCGGTGTTCGAAGCGTCGTGTCTGGCTTTTATATATGCTGAAAAGATCGTCCCCTTCCTTTAGTCCCCGATTTGTGTGTCTTCCTCAGTTCTTATCCTCTCCAGCCCAGGGTAGTTGGCTTTTCCTTCCTCCCAGGTTAGTTGGCTTTTCCTCCCTCCTTTTTCTTTATGGACCCCTCGGTAGATAGAAAAGGCAAGGGTCCCATGATAGAGCCCTCCCGAGAGGAGATTCTGGACACGTCGAGAGACCTTGGGAGGGGTAATCATCCGCGGGGACCAACCCGCTGTTCAATCCGCCCAACCTGTATCTAGGCCCTTATCTCAATCTTTTAGGACTTCTTGCTCATCCGCCGGTCATGAGGGGGAGCCCCCTGCGGCTACCTCAAAACTGGCCGGACCGGCGGGTATTGCTTCCGTGATATCCCCACAAGACCTCAGAAACCTTAGGGCTCAATTTGGGGTTCCGGGTGATATTCGACTCTCTGTCCCTCTTCCAGAGGACAGGGTTAATCGAGGGCAACCGGGTAAGATCGCTTTATACGAGGAATTTTTTAAGAGCGGTCTACGGTTGCCGTTTCATCCCTTTTTCATAAATCTGTTAAATCGATACCACCTCATTCCGGCACAGCTCACCCCTAACTCTATCCGTGTTATATTTTCGTTCTTAGTTCTCTGTTCTTTTCACGGAGCCCCTGCTAGGCTTTCTCTGTTTAGGTCCCTATATAGAATCCGCAACCCAGTTAGGGATGGGTGGTGGAGTTTTGCCTCGAGACCTAAGAGAGTCTTAAAGCTTAACCTTCCCTCCAAAATTAAAGGATGGAAGTCGCGGTTCTTTTACGCGCATTTGGAGGGGTTAGACACGGATTGGGGCACTCCGGATACTAGTTCAAACCAAAATGCGAGTATTGAAGAAAGGGACCGCGAGCTATTCAATACCTTAATCTCTACAATTATCCCTCCTAGTAGGGAGTTGTTATCGGAGAGTAATCTCCGGGAGGCTTCATTCGTGCCGGTGTCGCTGGCTGCAGCGCCCGGTGAGCTTCACAGAATTTATCTTCTCTTTCTTTATTCGCGCTAGTTTAGCTGACCTATTGTTTGTTACTTTGCAGCGATGAAATTCTCTCGAGAGTTCTTGGAGTCCAAGCTTCGAAAAAGGGAGAGAGGTGAACATGACACGCCAGCGGGGGGTGAATCTAAAAGACCCCGCCAATCAGGGTCGGACAATCAAGTCCAACCTCCGGCGGTGATTCCTGAGGTGACCTTAGTAGAAGACAGTGACAGGGATGTGAGTCCTCCGACGGGGGGCCCTATGGGAGGTCCCGCCGAGGGGGAATCTTTCGAGACGATTTCGTCTCCTGCCCAAAGCGTCGGTGAGTCTACAAGAGAAGTAGAAGCGGCCAAGGCTGATTTGCCAGGACCTTCGCTACCGGCGGGAGCGGGTGTCCCCACTCCCGCCTCACCAGGTACTTCAATGGCTCCTCCCTCAGCTTCCCAACCACCCAGCGGGGATATCGGACATAAGAGCTATCTATCAGAGATGGTCCTTAAGCTCGCGATATTACCCAGATTTCAAGATAAGCTGAGGAAGGCAACACAGGCGGAGGCCTTCGACACTATGTTTACCGCTGCATTGCAGGTAAAGTCCGATTTTTTTTTTTTTCCTTCTGATCACCCAATTCGGACACTGACAGAGAGCACTTTGCAGACAGCTAATGGTCTCTTCGTGCTGCGTGAAGACCTAGACAGGACCAAGTCTCAGAATGTCAGCTTGAATAAAGAATTGGCGGATGCGAGGGCCCGAGAATCCAAAGCACTATGTGACCTTCAGGTCATGCAGGAGGAATATCGGACTTGGAGAGGGAGGGCGGAAAAGGAACTGCGAAGTTTAGACGCCCAGTTGTGCGAGATCCGGGCAAGGGTGCTACCGACGGAAGAAAAGCTAAAGGAGACTTCCCTTAGGCTGGAGCACACAGAGAATCGAGCGGATAGCGCGGAGGCCGCTGCTCGTGATGCTATGGAGAAGCTGGTCTTAGCCGAGAAGGACGCTAAAAACGCTCTTGATAAAGCTGCAGCAGCAACGGTGGAGGCACAGAAGAAGATGGCCACAGTCGAGACCGCAGCTCAGAAAAAGATAGCGGAGGCCGAGGCCAGAGCTCAGGAAAGGGTGGCCGCAGCTGAGGCAATAGCCAAGGAGGCTATTGAAAAATATAAAGGCTCCCCAGACTTTGAAGCGGAGTTCCAGGAGGCCGCCCTGGACGCTTTCGTGGAGGGCTTTGAGAAATGTAAGCGGATACTGGCCCGGCAGTTCAACCTAAAGGACCTTGAGCGTTTTCGACCCGTGGATGAAGAAGTTCCTGATAGGGAGGTCGAAAACGTGGTGGGTGAAGCAGCGGCGACTGGGACTCTCGTTGCAGAAGAGCCTCTGGCCGAGGAGCCGACCGCCAACCCTGACGCTGAGAAAGGGCCTTCAAAAGCTGATCCAGAATGTTGAGTTTTATTTTGATCTTTATCTTAAATTCGGTCCCCTTTAGGGACCTCTTTATTGTGAAAAACCTGTCTGCTGACGAGATTTAATTCCAAGTGAATGAACGTTACTTTTTATCGATCTGGTTTAGTTCAATACTTTCTTTGCTTTATTTTTGGCTCCCGTTTGCTGATCAAGACAATGGTGCTGTTTGATTTAGATAGCCTGCCAGTACTTGACTATTCTTGAAGCGCAACTCAAAGTTACCCTAAACTTTCTTAGGGATGAGTTATACTTGGACCGTAGGACCGTTGACCCGCCTGTCGTGGTCGAGGCCGCTTAAGTCAAGGACTTGAACCTCCTCAGGGGTGAGTTACACCAGCCTGGGGGTGTCCTTTAGACCGCAGGGCCGTCGAGCCGCTTGTCGTGGTCGAGGCCGCTTAAGTCAAGGACTTGAACCTCTCAGGGGTGAGTTACACCGGCCTGGGGGTGTCCTTTAGACCGCAGGGCCGTCGAGCCGCTTGTCGTGGTCGAGGCCGCTTAAGTCAAGGACTTGAACCTCCTCAGGGGTGAGTTACACCGGCCTGGGGGTGTCCTTTAGACCGCAGGGCCGTCGAGCCGCTTGTCGTGGTCGAGGCCGCTTAAGTCAAGGACTTGAACCTCCTCAGGGGTGAGTTACACCGGCCTGGGGGTGTCCTTTAGACCGCAGGGCCGTCGAGCCGCTTGTCGTGGTCGAGGCCGCTTAAGTCAAGGACTTGAACCTCCTCAGGGGTGAGTTACACCGGCCTGGGGGTGTCCTTTAGACCGCAGGGCCGTCGAGCCGCTTGTCGTGGTCGAGGCCGCTTAAGTCAAGGACTTGAACCTCCTCAGGGGTGAGTTACACCGGCCTGGGGGTGTCCTTTAGACCGCAGGGCCGTCGAGCCGCTTGTCGTGGTCGAGGCCGCTTAAGTCAAGGACTTGAACCTCCTCAGGGGTGAGTTACACCGGCCTGGGGGTGTCCTTTAGACCGCAGGGCCGTCGAGCCGCTTGTCGTCGAGGCCGCTTAAGTCACCCTGAGTAATTATTGAAAGATATGTATTTAAAAGTACAGACTTATTCAACATTTACGTGAATACATTACATCACTGGTAATACTGCCGAAGATTGTCCGCATTCCATGTTCGGGGAATTAGTTGTCCGTCTAGATCTTCCAATTGGTATGCTCCACGGTGAAGAACCTTTCTTACTCGATAGGGGCCTTCCCAGTTAGGGGATAGTTTGCCCCCTTCCATAGGTTTGGACACCGAAGCTCTTCTTAGCACCAAGTCTCTCTGATGGAAGTCCTTCGGACGGACGCGGGTATTGTAATACCTCGCTACCCGTTGTTGGTACGCTGCATTCTTAATTCGAGCCTGGTCTCTTGCTTCATCGATGAGGTCAAGACTGGCTCTTAAGCTGAGGAGGTTGTCCGCTTCATTATATGCCTCTACTCGGCCGCTTGGCAAGCCGATCTCAACGGGAATAACAGCCTCGGACCCAAAAACCATGTTGAATGGTGTTTCCCCTGTCGGCACCCTGGGTGTCGTATGGTATGCCCAGAGTACACTCGGGAGCTCTTCTACCCACCTTCCTTTGGATGTATCCAATCTAGTTCTTAGCCCTCGTAATATCATGCGATTTGTGACCTCAGCCTCTCCGTTAGATTGCGGATGGCCGACGGAGGTGAACCGTTGCACGATACCGAGGTCAGCACAGAAAGTCCGAAAGGCGTTGTTGTCAAACTGTCGGCCATTGTCAGTAATAAGAGTGTGCGGGATGCCGTAGCGACAAATAATGGCTTTCCAGAAAAAGGCTTTAACTTTAGCCTCAGTAATTCTGGCGAGTGCTTCAGCCTCGACCCATTTAGTAAAATAATCAATGGCCACTAGTAGAAATTTGCGCTGTCCTGTTGCAGGGGGAAAAGGGCCGAGGATATCCATACCCCATTGAGCGAAGGGCCAGGGGGAAGAAAGAGAACTTAGCTGAGAAGATGGTTGCCGTTGAATGTAGGCATAGCGTTGGCATGAATCACATCTTTTCACTAATTCTGTTGCATCCTCTTGCATGGTGAGCCAGTAGTATCCTTGTCGGAGAGCCTTG
>UESW01001360.1:369507-389017 GCA_900491605.1 Calamus simplicifolius
GGATTAGGTGCCCATGCAACTTCCACAGGTGTCAGAATAAAGCCTACATAGATGTTGAAACTGTTAAGGTGCATTTGTGTAAGAAGGGGTTTGTTCCTGATTACTATGTTTGGTACTGTCATGGTGAACCAGAGGATATTCCAGCAGCTGTTATAGGCCAACAAGAGTCAATTCCCATAGATAAACCATTTGTGAATTTAAACACATATGAACAAATGGTGATGAATGCATCGGGTAATGAATTCAATCAGAATACATTTATGGAAGAACCAAATCCAGATGCACAGCAATTTTACGATATGTTGCATGCTGCAAATCAAGAATTGTATCCTGGTTGTGAGGATCATTCCCAGTTGTCTACAGCTGCTCGAATGTTGAATATTAAGGCAGAACATCGATTATCAGAAAAGGATTAATTCTGTAGCTGGGTTAATCAAAGAAATTTTGCCAAATGACAATGTTGCAGCAGACAGTTTTTACGCAACAAAGAAGTTGTTGCGTGGGCTTGGGCTCCCAGTAAATAAGATCGATTGTTGCTTGAACAATTGTATGATATTTTGGGGTGAAGACTCAGAGCTGAGATGGTGTAAGATTTGTGGGCAATCGAGGTACAAAAACAGCGAAGGAGGAGCCAGTACAAGTAGGAGGAAAAGTGTGCCTTACAAGAGGATGCATTACTTTCCTCTTACCCCACGCCTGCAGAGATTATACAGATCTGAGGCAACAGCTGCTGATATGAGATGGCATGCCGAACATGAATCTAAAGAGGATGAAATGCGGCATCCATCAGATTCAAAGGCTTGGAAGCATTTCAATGAAAATCATCCTGATTTCGCTGAAGATATAAGGAATGTGAGATTAGGTCTTTGTACCGATGGCTTCCAACCATTTGGTCAAACGGGGCAACAGTATTCATGTTGGCCTATGATACTGACTGTATATAACCTTCCTCCATGGAAGTGCATGAAAGATACTGCAATGTTTTTAACCATTTTGGTTTCAGGACCATCAAATCCAAAGGAAAAGATTGATGTCTTTCTGCAACCATTGGTGGCTGAATTGAAATGTTATGGGAAACAGGAGTCGTAGCCTACGATATTTCTATGAAACAAAATTTCATCATGAGAGCTGCTTTGATGTGGACAATAAGTGATTTCCCGGCATATGCAATGTTGTCTGGTTGGAGCACTGCTGGACGTCTGGCATGCCCTCATTGCATGTATGATTTGGATGCATTTACATTGCAGAAGAGTGGTAAGCAGTCATGGTTTGATAACCATAGGAAGTTCTTGCCCCCAAATCATCCTTACAGGCGTAACTTGATCGCCTTCCGGAAGAACAAAATAGTCACAAAACTTGCCGAACCGGTTAGGTCCGGCACGGATATATTTGATACTATAGAGCATTTGGGGTTGATGTATGCATGGGAACCGGATGCAGATAGAATAAATGGCCGTATATGTAAAGAACATAACTAGAAGAAGCGAAGTATATTTTGGGATTTGCCTTATTGGAGCACAAATCTCATCCGGCACAACTTGGATGTTATGCATATCGAGAAAAATTTCTTTGATAACATATTTAACACGGTGCTAAACATCCCGGGAAAACAAAAGATACTGCAAAGTCAAGAGAAGAACTTAATCAGTACTGCAGAAGAGGTGATTTGAGAAGGAGTACCGACGGGACCTATTCTAAAGCCTGTTACACTCTTGACAGAAATTCACGAGAAGTTTTATGTAACTGGCTTAGAGGGTTAAAATTTCCAGATGGTTATGCCTCAAATATCGGTAGGTGTGTGGACATGCATAAGCTCAAGTTGTTCGGCATGAAGAGTCACGACTGCCATGTTTTCATGCAACGGTTATTACCTATAGCTTTTCGTGAGTTGCTTCCGTAACATGTCTGGAAGGCAATTACGGAGCTCAGCTTGTTCTTCAAGGAGTTATCTGCCGCAGTCATTACTTCTGCATCTATGGCAAGGCTTGAGGAGAAAATTTTAATTATTTTATGCAAGCTTGAGCGAATATTTCCTCCTAGTTTTTTTGACTCAATGGAGCATTTACCGGTTCACTTGCCATACGAAGCGAGCATAGCTGGTCCTGTGCAGTATCGCTGGATGTATCCTTTCGAGAGGTAAATATATACATCATTAAGATATGTTGACATTTCAAATATTATTTCATTGCAAGAAAATTGGTTAATTTTTGTTTCAACTTTACATATAGGTATCTTAAGAAGTTAAAAAATAATGTGCGTAATAAGGCAAGGGTTGAAGGTTCTATATGCAATGCATACTTGGTCGAAGAAGTTTCAGCTTTTGCCTCGCATTACTTTGAGGGTCACGTCCACACGAGGAGCCGAAATCTTGGTCGTAACGATGATGTATGTGTGGACGAAGGAGAACCTAATGATGGTAGAATATCAATTTTTAAAGGTATTGGCCATTCATTTGGTGGGAAGAAGTCAAGAAATCTTAGCGATATGGAGTATAATGCAGCACATTATTACATCCTAATGAACTGTAGAGAAGTCGATCCATATATTGAGTAAGTGTATACTTCAATGCTTAATTAAAAATTTTAATTTCAATTACAATATACCATAATAATTGCTAACATCAGTTTTCATCCTTTTCATCCCATAAGGATGTTTTGTGATAGATAACGACAGATGAATCCCGACATCAATCAAGTTGCAATTGGGCAGAAATTAGAAACGGAGTTTGCTTACTGGTTTTATGAATTTGTGAGTAGTATCACTCAATCAATTTCAATAATGGCTTTTATTTTTGAATTGGATGTGAATAGCTTATTAATTTATAGGTAAATGGTCATGGTCCACAACCGATAATATTTTCATTAAATGTCTATCGCAATGGCCATTTAAGACCGTAATAACCTCTACTGGCTATTTTGTAAATGGGTACAAATTTCAGATTGAACGATTAGCAGCTTCAAGAGGCACGCAGAATTGGGGCATGTGTTAAAGGAGAAAGTGTTGGAGCAAATATGCAGGATTATTATGGAAAGTTAGTAGAGGTGGTTGAAGTTGAATATCCCGGTTGGCCTATGAAACGAACCGTATTGTTTCATTGTGATTGGATTGATCCGATAGTTCCTGTGGGCAAAAGGGTTCATAACGACTACAATTTGGTTGAAGTGAACCATCGACGAAGATTGCAGAAATATGACCCATTCATCCTTGCATCCCAAGCTCAGCAAGTCTTTTACTGTAGATATCCAAGTTTGCGCAACGACAAGCGAGATTGGTGGGCCATTTCTAAAATCGTCCCACGTTCAACAATCATATTAGAGGAGAGTTCATCAAGTCAATCAGCCGAGTGCTCTGTATTTCAAGAGGATGAGATGAAATGCATGCAATTGAGGACGACACAAGGGCTCCTGAAACATCACTTAGAGATCCAAATGGTGATGTCCAAGAAATTGCGGATGCAAATGTTTGGTTTCCTTCCGATGATAATGAAACTGAATCGCAGTCCGATACGGCATCGGATGTTGAACCAACATTTCATGAAACAAATGACACCGATTAAACATAAAGGTTTTTTAAATTTAACTTTTTTATAAGTGTTAATTTTTTACATAGTCAATCATTAATCGTAATTTAATTGTATGAATCTTTAGTATTTTCAGTATGACGGGCAGAGGTAGATCTACCGACGACAGACGGAGTGAGAAGGGATGTAGCCCTGCTGCATCAGATCACATGAGCATCGAAGATAGAGAGTTCGGATCTCCAGCAGTCGCACAGCCTTCGATCTCTCCAGCAGTATTACCATCCAGCCGATTGGCACATACCTCCGAGAGTTCTTCCACCATCGACCGCACCGTACTTCAACTTGATGCTCAGGGGCTGTAAGTATATACTAATTAAAAATATATGTTTATATTTTTAAGTTAATTATTTATAAACATGCATTTTTTAACAGATTTATTGAGCAGCATCATGTATCCAGCCACATCAGCGCCGTATTTAGAGGCGTGCAGATCCCAGTGGCTACGATTGGCGCCACGTATCTCCAGCCACGAGGGAGTTTTATTTTTCTGAGTTTCAGGTAAACTTATTAAATACAATTTATCACTGATATAAAATTTCTTAATCTTAATAAATTTAGAAACTAACTATTTATTTTAATGCAGAAAAAGTTTACGTGCGATCTTGCCAGCCATGATGCCATTAGGGCAGCATGGGAGACTTTGACGGGACGCCGATACTCCGACATGCTTCATCGTTGGAGGTCATCAGGTCAGCATCCTGCGCACATGCCAGAGGGTATTTAGCACGAGTGGCAGCAGGTCTGGCAGTCCGATGGCTGGTGCAGGAGGTCCGTATCAGCCAGCACGAACCGCCGATCTGAGAAGGGCGGTCCTAGCATGGGTCTCTCCCACCATACTTCAGGCTCCATTTCGATTCAGGAGCACAGACGGCATATGGTAAGAAAACATAAATATTTTAATTACTATTTTATTTATTTACAAATATTTGTATTAATATCAATTTTTTTTATTGTTATAGTCTGAGCAAGAGGGCGGAGATCCTGGTGAGTTTTGTCTATTCAGGGTGACACACACCAGGAGGGACGGTTCCTGGGTCGACACGCGATCACAGGAGGTTGCGGTAAGAAATTAGATTTATGTAGTATCTGTTTAATTTTTAAAATTTTATTTTGAGAAATTTATTAACTCATTTATTGTTGATTTCATAATTTAAAGACACGAGTCGAGGAGCTTCGCTCCCAGGCATCGCAGGTCGACTCTACTAATGGGGAGACGCCCGTCGAACTCTCAGCAGAGGAGAGTCGGCGTGTATTTTTGGAGGCTGTTGGTGCCCAGCCGTGAGACCGCAGGGTCTATGGTCTGGGCATTAGAGCTTCTACATATTTTCCCCATAGGCCTTCAGCTCGCGAGTTTCTGGTGATATTTCTTCCGAGCGTTTAGACGACCTTCGGAGATCTATTGCAGAGGAGGTTCGGCAGGAGGTTGAGCAGGATTTCGAGGATCGTATGCGAGGCCGGGATCAGGAGATTGCAGACATGTGAGATGAGATACATCATTTGCGGGATATGGTTAGCCGCTTGTCGCAGAGTCTCCAGCCTCCACAGCCTCCACGTGATCGCTCAGATTATTGATGTATTTTTTTTCTTTTTATATGTTGTACATGAAAACTTTAAAATTTTAATATATTATTTTTTTGTAAATTGAATGATTATTGTTTGGATCAATATGAGTGAAGAATGTTTCGATCAATATTTAAATGTAACAAAATTGTATTAACCGTTTTAATTTTAAAATTTTTATTTTTTAAAAAAAAATATTTATTTAGCGATGCATTAGCGACTGCAATTGCATCGCTAATATTTTCAAAATATTATTATTAAATATTCGATGCAATGAGCTGGCATCGCAATATTTAAAAAAAAATTAATTAGCGATTCAAATTGCATCGCTAATATTTTCATAATATTACTATTAAATATTACGATGCAACGATCTGGCATCGCAATATTTTTAAAAAAATTTAATTAGCGATGCATTAGCGACTAAAATATGTCGCTAATATATCTAAATATTATTAATAATATTGCGATACAGTGACCTGGCGTCGTAATATTTTAAAAAAAATTATTAGCGACGCATTAGCGACTAATATTGCGTCGCTATTATATTTAAAATATTATTATTAAATATTGTGATGCAGCTAAATACGTCATAATATTGTGATGCAATTGAATGCATTGTAATATTTAATATTAATATTTAAAATATTAAAATTTAGTTTTAAATTTAGCGATGCATTTTGGTACGTCGCAATATTGCGATGCATCTCTGCGTCGCAGAGAGTCGCTGTTTTGCGATGCAATTGCGATACATTATGGTTGCAATGATATTCTCAGCGACGCAGTCATTGCGTCGCTAATGCGTCGCAATAGCATGTTTAGCGACGCATTAGCGATGCATTTGGGCATCGCAATTTTTTTTTTCTTGTAGTGTAAGAAAGCATTAAAATGACATAACCATAATGATAAACCACTTGCTTATTTACAAACAAAGATATGTATATAATTCATTTAATTTAAATAATATTTTTTAAAAAAGATGAACTGACATGTGAACCAACATCGAGTTTGGCACTGAATTGAGCGTGATAGGGAGAATTTATCACATGAACCTCGTGAGAATATGGGGATTAATTCTGCTCGGAAGGCCAGCACAAGCTGTTGCACTACAAGAAATTCATGAAATAGCGACGCCATTTAGCGACGCAAATTTTCATCATAAAATAACAATAAAATTGCGACCCATGAAATCTGCGATGCAATTTAGTGACTCATTAAATCAGTCGCTAATTAGCGACTGATTTAGTGACTCCAAAAATTTTCGTCGCAAAATAGCGACGCATATAGCGACTCATAAATATGCGTTACTGTTTAGCGACGTATAACAATAAGTCACTGTTTAGCGATGCAATTATGTGTCGCTAAACAATGACGCATGAAATTGCATCGCTGAATAGTGACGCATATTCATGCGTCACTGTTTAGCGACACAATTATATGTCGCTAAATAACAACGCATGAAATTGCGTCGCTAAACAGCGACGCATTAGCAACGAATTAGTATGTGTCGCTAAATAGGATTTTAGGGTTTAGTGGTTCAGGGATATGCTTTCTTCAATTCTAAATGATTTCAAGCTCTGCATGGAAGCTGTTTGTGCTATATATCGCCAATCAGTCAAGGAACCAGTAAAGAAAAAACGACATCCCAACAGCACTATATGATGCTGAATTCGACGACGAGAAGCTGCTGATTTAGCTTCTAATGGAGATTTTACTATGAATTATTGTAGAAAGGAAACTATGAATTGGGACAGTTAGGAAGATATGCTTTCTTCAATTCTAAAGGATTTCAAGCTCTGCATGGAAGCTGTTTGTGCTATATATCGCCAATCAGTCAAGGAATCAGTAAAGGAAAAACGACATCCCAACAGCACTATATGATGCTGGATTTGATGACACTTCTGAAAGAGAAGCTGTTGATTTAACTTCTAATGGAGATTTTGCTAAGAATCATTGCAGAAAGGAAACTATGAACTGGGACAGTTAGGAAGATATGCTTTCTTCAATTCTAGAGGATCTCAAGCTCTGCTTGGAAGCTATTTGTGCTATATATCGCCAATCATTCAAGGAATCAGTAAAGGGAAAACGACATCCCAACAGGAAATTTAGCACTTTTGATGCATACAAGTATGGTCATTCTAGATCTGTTGAAAGCTTGATTTGTTTCATATTCTTTCGTAGTAGAATTGTGCAATACAGTTTAAGGCTTTCAATGAGTTGCGTTTCTTGGAAGTCAGCATCGGTCGGGGCGGAAGAGGTTCTCCTATGACCTTCTTTAGCGCGGTCTCTTTATGGAGATCAGAGGGCTCCTTGTTCCATCCCCTTCTGCCCCTGGTTTCCAATGGCTCTCGTGGCACGGTGAGAGGGGTTGCAGCTAGAGAGTAGGAAGAGAGTGACACCTCGCCTGGTAAAACTCCCTTCGAGCCCTTTCGGTGACGATAGCACAGGTTCCATGGCTTTACTGTGCGTAGGAACAAGACGATGGTTCGCAAAGGCTCCCTCTCCTAAATCGAACCGTAACTCTCCATCACCCGTACGTCACCATCATGGTAGGCCCTTACCCGTCTCGATCCTGATTTAGGGGACAGACGAGAGCGGCACAAGGCCAAGCCCACCCCTCCGATCGGCCACCTGGAAGGTAACCCGCGATAAGAGATCAAAGCGCCACCAAGGACGGTGGAGGGGAGAAATGGCCAGCAACGTCGGCCACGAAAAAGAAGTGGACATGTAACATCGCGGCCACACCCACGTCACCCCGGGGCTCCAGTGAAACGAGCGGCATAAATTTCCTCATATTTTGATATATAAAATTATCACTATATAATATTATATATAATAAAATATAACAATTACTAAATAAAATTAATATTATTATAAATTACTAATTTTTAGCGACGCATAAATGTGTCGCTATTTACCATTGTAAATATATGTGTCGCTATACATCGATGCAAAAAAAATGCATCGCTGTTTAGCGACGCAAATTTGCGTCGCTGAACAGCGACGCATTTTCTGCATCGCTGTATAGCAATGCAAATTTGCGTCGCTATTCATTTGCGTCGCTCAACAGCGACGCATTTTCTGCATCGCTGTATAGCGAAGCAAATTTGCATCGCTAAACAGCGACGCATTTTCTGCGTCGCTGTATAGCGACGCATATCAAATGCGTCGCTATATAGCGATGCATTCTATATGCATCGCTGTTTAGCGATGCTGTTTAGCGACGCAAATTTTCATCGCTAAATAGCGACGCAAATTTTCTTGCATCGCTACATAGCGACGCATTCTATATGCATCACTATTTAGTGACGCAATTTTGCGTTGCTAAACAGAGATGCGGAGGAAGAGACTTCCGATGAGAAAGAGATCATCCCAGGTTCAAGGCTTCCGATGAGTTGCATTTCTTGGGAGTCTCCATCGGTCGGGGCGAAAGAGGTTCTCCTATGACCTTCTTCAGCGCGGTCTCTTTATAGAGATCAGAGGGTTCCTTGTTCCATCCCCCTTTCGCCCTCGGTTTTTAATGGCTCTCGTGGCACGGTGAGATGGGTTACAGCCAGAGAGTAGGAAGAGAGTGACACCTCACCTGGTAAAACTCCCTTCAAGCCCTTTCAGTGACGATAGCGCAGGTTCTATGGCTTTACTGCATGTAGGAACAAGACGATGATCCGCAAAGGCTCTCTCTCCTAAATCAAACCGTAACTCTCTGTCACCCGTACGTTACCATCATGGTAGGCCCTTACCCGTCTCCTGATTTAGGAGACAGATAGGAGCGGCACAAGGCCGAGCCTGCCCTCCCTTCGATCGGCCATCTGGGAGGTAACCCACGATAAGAGGTCGTAGCGTCACCGAGGGCGGCGAGGGGAGAAATGGCTAGCAGCGCCGGCCATAGGAAGGAAGCGGATATGTAACATCGCGGCCACACCCACGTCACCTCGGGGCTCCAGTGAAACGAGCAGCATAAATTTCCTTATATATTTCGATATATAAAATTATCACTGTATAATATTATATATAATAAACTATAATAGTTACTAAATGAAATTAATATTATTATAAATTATTAATTTTTAGCGACGCATAAATGCATCGCTATTTACCAACGCAAATATATGCGTCACTATACATCGACACAAAAAAATGCGTCGTTGTTTAGCAATGCATATCGAACGCATTGCTATATAGCGAAGCATTCTATATGCGTCGTTGTTTAGCATTGTAAATTTGCATCGCTAAACAGCGACGCATTTTCTTGTGTCGCTACATAGCGATGCATTCTATATGCATCGCTATTTAAAGACGCAATTTTGCGTCACTAAACAGTGATGCGGAGGAAGAGGCTTTTGATGAGAAAGAGATCATACCCAGGTTCAAGGCTTCTGATGAGTTGCGTTTCTTGGGAGTCTCCATCGGTCGGGGCGGAAGAGGTTCTCCTATGAGCTTCTTCAACGCAATCTCTTTATGGCACGGTGAGAGGGGTGCAGCTAGAGAGTAGGAAGAGAGTGACACCTTGCCTGGTAAAACTCCTTCGAGCCCTTTCGGTGACGATAGCATAGGTTCCATGGCTTTACTGTGCGTAGGAACAAGACGATGGTTCGCAAAGGCTCCCTCTCCTAAATCGAACTGTAACTCTCCGTCACCCATACATCACCATCATGGTAGGCCCTTACCGTCTCGATCCTGATTTAGGGGACAGATGGGAGCGGCACAAGGCCGAGCCCACCCCTCCGATCGGCCACCTGGAAGGTAACCCACGATAAAAGATCAAAGCGCCACCAAGGACGGCGGAGGGGAGAAATGGCCAGCAACGTCGGCCACGAAAAAGAAGCGGACATGTAACATCGCGGCCACACCCACGTCACCCCGGGGCTCCAGTGAAACGAGCAGCATAAATTTCCTCATATATTTCGATATATAAAATTATTACTATATATTATTATAATAAAATATAATAATTACTAAATAAAATTAATATTATTATAAATTATTAATTTTTAGTGACACATAAATGTGTCGCTATTTACCATTGTAAATATATGCGTCGCTATACATCGACGCAAAAAAAATGCATCGCTGTTTAGCGACGCAAATTTGCATCGCTGAACAGCGACGCATTTTCTGCATCGCTGTATAGCAACGCAAATTTGCGTCGCTATTCATTTGCATCGCTGAACAGCGATGCATTTTCTGCATCGCTGTATAGCAAAGCAAATTTGCGTCGCTAAACAGCGACGCATTTTCTACGTCGCTATATAGCGACGCATATCAAATGCGTCGCTATATAGCGATGCATTCTATATGCATCGCTGTTTAGCGACGCTGTTTAGCGACGCAAATTTGCGTCGCTAAACAGTGATGCATTTTCTTTTTAGCGATACATTTTGCGTCGCTAAACAGTGATGCATTTTCTTTTTTAGCGATACATTTTCTTGCATCGCTACATAGCGATGCATTCTATATGTGTCACTGTTTAGTGACACAATTTTGCGTCGCTAAACAGAGATGCGGAGGAAGAGACTTCCGATGAGAAATAGATCATCCCAGGTTCAAGGCTTCCGATGAGTTGCGTTTCTTGGGAGTCTCCATCGGTCGGGGCGAAAGAGGTTCTCCTATGACCTTCTTCAGCGCGGTCTCTTTATGGAGATCAAAGGGTTCCTTGTTCCATCCCCCTTCCGGCCTCGGTTTCCAATGGCTCTCATGGCACAGTGAGAGGGGTTGCAGCGAGAGAGTAGGAAGAGAGTGATACCTCGCCTGGTAAAACTCCCTTCGAGCCCTTTCAGTGACGATAGCGCAGGTTCTATGGCTTTACTACATGTAGGAACAAGATGATGATCCGCAAAGGCTCTCTCTCCTAAATTGAACTGTAACTCTCCGTCACCCGCATGTTACCATCATGGTAGGCCCTTACCCGTCTCCTGATTTAGGAGACAGATGGGAGCAGCACAAGGCCGAGCCCGCCCCCCTCCGATCGGCCATCTGGGAGGTAACCCGCGATAAGAGATCGAAGCGCCACCGAGGGCAGCGAGGGGAGAAATGGCCAGCAGCGCCGGCCACAGGAAGGAAGCGGACATGTAACATCGCGGCCACACCCACGTCACCTTGGGGCTCCAGTGAAACGAGCAGCATAAATTTCCTTATATATTTCGATATATAAAATTATCACTGTATAATATATATATAATAAACTATAATAATTACTAAATGAAATTAATATTATTATAAATTATTAATTTTTAGCGACGCATAAATGCATCGCTATTTACCAACGCAAATATATGCGTCGCTATACATCGACACAAAAAAATGCATCATTGTTTAGCGATGCATATCGAACGCATTGCTATATAGCGAAGCATTCTATATGTGTCGCTGTTTAGCATTGTAAATTTGCATCGCTAAACAGCGACGCATTTTCTTGTGTCGCTACATAGCGATGCATTCTATATGCGTCGCTGTTTAAAGACGCAATTTTGCGTCGCTAAACAGTGACGCGGAGGAAGAGGCTTTTGATGAGAAAGTGATCATACCCAGGTTCAAGGCTTCTGATGAGTTACGTTTCTTGGGAGTCTCCATCGGTCGGGGCGGAAGAGGTTCTCCTATGACCTTCTTCAGCGCAATCTCTTTATGGCATGGTGAGAGGGATGCAGCTAGAGAGTAGGAAGAGAGTGACACCTCGCCTGGTAAAACTCCCTTCGAGCCCTTTCGGTGACGATAGCACATGTTCTATGGCTTTACTGCGTGTAGGAACAAGATGATGGTCCGCAAAGGCTCCCTCTTCTAAATGGAACCGTAACTCTTCGTCACTCGTACGTCACCATCATGGTAGGCCCTTACCCATCTCCTGATTTAGGGGACAGATAGGAGCGGCACAAGGTCGAGCCCACATGCCCCCCCCCCCCCTCGATCGGCCACCTGGGAGGTAACCTGCGATAATCATGCATCTCAATCCCTGTTCGAGGATTGTTTTAGAGGTATGCAAGGATAGGAGGATGCCCCCCAGATCTCAACTTGAGCTACCGTCTCGACCCCAGGCCAAAGAATGAAAATCTGCAGTAGTAGTAATGGGAGCGACAATGGTGTTCAATTTTAGATTATAAAAAAATAAAGAACAATCATTGAATTAAAGTTATTTTATTTTATAACAAATACTTCATCATTTTCAACCACTAAATTAAAATTTTATTTGACTAATAATCTTATTAATTTTTAACTCACGAATAGATAGATAATTTTAATATTTTGGCTTGATGGCGAGCATTTGAGAATAATTATCTTGTACTTGTCACCATAGCATGCGATTTACTAACCCCTTTGGTGGTCATAGTAGCATTAGAATCTTTTTTAATGCAAGTACTTGATAAGGAAGGAGTCAATTGAAGCATGATATGGTAGAGATATTAGTCCGCCTTAAGGATTGGTACGATGTATAAGAGAAGGTGCAATGTCAAAAGAATAAAAATGAAGAATCTCTTCAAACAATAATGAGTAAAATAGTAGAAGGTCAAAGATAAAAGATGATCTAATTTATTATATTTACTTCTTTCAAAATTAGTTTTAAAATAATAATAAAATAAAAATAATTTATCTAGGTTTGCTTGTTAGGCTTGACAACCTAGGGTCTAGGCCGTGACAGACAAAAAAAAAAAAAAAAAATAAAGATCAAAAATTTTTTTCCAACCGACTGGAAGGCGATCAAATGAGAGAATGAGAAAGCAATAAGATGATGCCATCACCGTGATAAGCCCATTTACAATAAGGTATATATAATTTACTTATTTAAATAATATTTTGAAAATTGGATGGACTGGCATGTGAATCAGGATGCTAGTGGTTTCAGGCTATGGGCTAAGCACGGTCCATCCGGATCGGATTTATCTTTATGCATCGTTCGATGTATATTTTCATGCATCGGACGTCGTCGTTGTGATGCATTTATACATATATTCGTACGAATGTGCGGTCAATAAACAGGTCTCGTGCATCCTTTCCTGCACAGCCTGTGCACGAAGACTTTTACCTACGGATCTGACAGGCTGTGTTAGTCTGGTCTGCTGTACGAGCCATGTTTGGCGGCTCATATGGCGGCAGTTGGAGGTGTCCAATAGATTGACACCTCTGTACAAAGTAGTCTTTTTTGGACAGGCTGGACGAGCGTGGTTAGTTGAATTCTATGCAGAGCACAAGGTTTATTTTTGACTTGGAATTCAAGAGAGCGGTCACTTTCCTTGACATCGTTGCGTTGCGTACCATTCAGATGCAAGCAAATTCATTGAACTTTCAAAGGGCACGAGATGCAAGTTCTCTTCTCCCTTCACCTATTAAACATATCAACGGGAGAGACTCTCCTCTCCTCTCGTATACCCATTCCACAGAAGACCATGAGGAATCCATCTCCACTACTACTTGCAGCCATCCTCATCCGTCTTTTCCTCCTCTTCTTGCTCTCCTCCTCTGCATCACAAGCTGCAGCACCTAGCTCTCTGTTGAAAGGGTCTTCTTTCTCTGTAGAGGATGACTCAGATATCCTCGTCTCCCCAAACAAGTCTTTCACCTGCGGCTTCTACAACGTCGGCTCGAATGCCGACGTCTTCTCGATCTGGTTCACCAACTCGGCCAACAAGACCATCGCTTGGACGGCAAACCGGGATCGTCCGTAAACGGTCATGGATCAAAAATAAGTTTCCGCAACGATGGAAGCTTAGTTCTCACAGATGCTGATGGCACGGTTGTTTGGACCACCAATACAAACTCAACACAAGCAGATCGAGTGAAGCTACTGGACACCGGTAATCTCGTCGTGGAGGACCGCAGCGGTAACATTCTATGGCAAAGCTTGATTATCCTACTGATACTCTTCTCGCTACGCAACCAATTATCAGTAGCACACGAGTAGTATCTGCTGCTGCTGAAGGATCGCTCCCTTCAGGCTACAATAGCTTGTATTTTGACAACGATAACATCCTCAAACTCATATACCAAGTACCCGAGATTTCTAGCATATACTGGCCAAGTCCTGATTACGACGAGGTTGTACAAGATAGAAAGAATTATAACGTCAGCAGATATGCAGTACTGGATGAGACGGGAGAGTTTGTTTCAAGCGATTTATTTGGATTCAATGCTTCCGACAAGGGTCCCGGAATTTTAAGAAGGCTGACACTGGATTACGACGGCAATCTTAGGCTCTATAGCCTGGATGAATCGACTGGAAAGTGGTCGGTCACTTGGGAAGCTCTTCCACAGCTCTGCCACATACATGGCTTGTGTGGTAGGAATGGGATTTGCACATATATGCAATCTAAAGAGGTTTGTTCATGCCCTCCTAATTATGAAATGAGCGATCGAAGCGACTGGCGCCAAGGTTGCAAGCCAAAGTTTGATATCAATTGCAACGGCACCCAACAATTTGAATATCTAGAGCTACACCAAACAGATTTCTGGGGCTTTGATCTCAATCACACATCCTCCATTTCCCTTAAGGATTGCAGGAAGATATGCGAAGAGGCTTGTGCTTGTAAAGGATTCCTTTATATCTATGGTACAGGGGACTGCTATTCTAAGAGCATTCTCTTTAATGGGAGAAGTTATCCGACCATCCGAGGGAGCATGTGCTTGAAAATTCCCGCAGGTTCGGCAAACTTGGGGTCCTCTGCTCCTCAAACGCACAAGCCCATTTGCAATGCTAGTCAGGCTGAAGTTAGAACGACTTCTTCTAGCAAGTACACGAGTCTCTATTGGTTCGTATTAGCAATTGGTGCGATCGAATTCCTGTTTATTTCATCAGGATGGTGGTTTGTGTTCAGAAGGGAACGGAAGCCAACATCAACATCCCTGGAGGAAGAAGGGTGGAGGGTGATATCAAGTCAATTCAGGCAGTTCACATATAAAGAGATCGAAAAGGCAACTGGAAGGTTCATGGATGAGATCGGAAGGGGAGGCTCGGGTGCTGTGTACAAGGGAGTGTTGGATGATAAGAGGGTGGTGGCGGTGAAGAAGTTAGAAGACGAGATCCAAGGAGAGTTCGGCGCTGAATTGAGCGTGATAAGGAGAATTATCACAGGAACCTTGTGAGAATATGGGGATTCTGCTCGGAAGGTCAGCACAAGCTGTTGGTCTCCGAGTATGTGGCGAATGGTTCTTTGGACAAGCACATCTTCAACGAACATGGCACAAGGAATGTTCTGGATGGAGCGAGAGGTTCGAGATTGCAGTAGGGGTGGCGAAAGGATTAGCATACCTTCATCATGAGTGCCTTGAGTGGGTCATCCACTGTGATGTGAAGCCTGAGAACATACTCTTGGACGATGAATTTGAGCCAAAGATTGCCGACTTTGGATTGGCAAAGTTGTCCAAGAGAGGTGGAGTTGGTTCAGACACTTCACGGATTAGAGGAACCAGGGATACATGGCTCCTGAATGGACTACAAATCTTCCAATCACTGCAAAGGTTGACGTCTACAGCTATGGAGTCGTACTTCTGGAGATGGTGAAGGGAAGCAGGGTTTCAAATTGGATCATTAATGAGGAAGAGGAGGTTGAAGGAACGCTTATAAAGTTCGTTAGACTCTTAAATGGAAAACTAGAGAGTGGAGAAGAGTCATGGGTCGAAGAGATTGTGGATTCTACATTAAGTGGAGAGTTCAACCGCACGCAAGCAAAGAAGTTGGTAGAGATAGCAGCGTCGTGCTTAGAAGAAGACAGAAACAAAAGACCAACAATGGATACTGTGGTCCATATGCTCCTGTCATTGGGCGATCAGCTCAACTCTCTAGAACTCGCAGAGTTAGATGTCTCTTTTTAGTCCTCCGTGAGGAGTTTCTTGGTAATGTCATATAAAAATAAAATATGAAAATGATGCTGGATGTACTTTAATTGGACACCTGTGATGTATTATTACAAAGAATTTTATAAGGATGTTATGCAAGAGAAGTTTTCCATTTAAGTATGAGTGACATGTTTTCGTTGCATTCTTTCATTCAAACATAACTATTAGTGTTAAGTATGCCTTAGAATTTTTAATTTGGCTACTTAATGATTCAGATTAACAAATTTGAAGAAAAAATTGATTGAAAACTTTTTGTGAGATCAATGGTAGTCCAGGAGCCACTTCTGTACCCTCATATATCTTGGTTCTCCTTATTAAAAAAAAAAAAAAAAAAATCTTGGAGAGAAAATTAGAGTGTATTAGGAATTAGGGTTTCATAGGATTCATCTATGTGCCTTATATCTTTATCTTTTGCATTCATAATATAAATTTCTCTTCATCTTGGCTTGTAGACGTTGGCCAAAAGAGGTCATGGACTCATGTCATAGGCATGGGGGCCAAATGTGGTTGTAGTCCTTATTTAAAGAAATAAAAGAGTATTGAATTTGAGATTCAAGATGTACGATTTGATATTTAATTATCTTATTAAAATTTGGATTTGAGATTTTATTCAGACTATTGAGCATATAGGATTTATATAGTATATTTATGTGATAGAAATATGGTATGCTAATTTATGCATTCAATAAAATAATATATTTATGATTTTGCTATATATGCTATAATTGTTTATATTTATCGAATTAAAATCTTAAATACTGCTTGATTATTTTTCTAAAATGAAGTGTCACTAATCAAACCGTCGAACTCATTATTATTTATTCATGTATTTTTAAGGCCCAGTGGCCGAAAAGTAAGTTGATAAAGGATCAAAGATAAGATGGTAGAAAAGGTAAGTTCTTTCCATGTATATGTAAACTTGTTTAAATTTGGTTAATATATATTGATGGGGCCAGTTGACTCATGGGCAATAAAGATAATAATTTTGGATGACCTCCTCTCAAGATAGCGATTTCCAGACGATTTTCTTAGACGGTAATCCTCGGCGGCCTTCTTGAGCGGCTTAATTCCGAAGTGGCACAAAGGACTCAGCCGGCATCAAATATTCCGTCCACGGTATTGCTTCCGGCTACAACAAGCATCTCGTCATAATGAAGAAAGCGAGCTAAAGGGAAAAGGGGCCACGTTACGTATGTGGGTTCGCCCGAGGGCCATCTTCCGTCATTAATATCCAAAAGTCAAGTCAATAGGCTAGAGCATTTAATGGTGCAGGAATGGTCATGATGACTTGGAGAGCATTTAATGGAATGGAGCGTCCTGGACTTGTAACGAGAAGAGAAAGTCCAGTCCGCCTCCTCCTGCTATCTTCTAAGTCGGCCCCGCCTCGGCATAGTCCCGTCCCTGCCTCTTCCAAGTCAGCCCCGTCCTGGCACATTTAATGGAATGGAGCGTGACGCATAATAAAGAAGAGAGGAGAAAGTCCAAGTCGGCCTCCTCCCGCTCTCTTCCAAGTCGGCCCGCCGGCATCGTTCAGTCATCTTCTAAGTCGGCCCCACCCCGGCACACCCCAGCACATTTAATGGAATGGAGCGTCACATACGCGTAATAAAGAAGAGAGAAAGTCCAAGTCGGCCTCCTCCCGCTCTCTTCCAAGTCGGCCCTGCCTCGGCATCGTTCCATACTCTTCCAATCGGCCCCGTCCCGGCACATTTAATGGAATGGAGCTCGGCTCCGCCCCGGCACATTTAATGGAATGGAGTGTCGTGAATGGAGCTCGGCCCGCCTCGGCACATTTAATAGAATGGAGCGTCACGGACGCGTAATAAAGAAGAGAGGATAAAGTCCAAGTCGGCCTCTCTCTTCCAAGTTGGCCCCGCCTCGACATCGTTCCGTCCTCTTCCAAGTTGGCCCCGCCCTGGCAAATTTAATGGAATGGAGCTTCATGGACACGTAATAAAGAAGAGAGGAGAAAGTCCAAGTCGGCCTCCTCCCGCTCTCTTCCAAGTCGGCCCCACCTCGGCATCGTTTCATCCTCTTCCAAGTCGCCCTGCCCCTGCACATTTAATGGAATGGAGCTTCATGGGCGCGTAATGCAAGGAGAGGACCCCGCCAGCATCATCTTAGTTGGCCTTGTCTCATTCGCCGCGGCCCTCCCTCTCGGCCTCTTCCAAGTTATATCTTTCGTACCAAAGGCATTTATGGCATGTGCATCCACATGCTTTAAGGCATTTAATGCCTTATTCTTTCCATGTATTAAGGCATTTATGGCTGCCACGTTAGCCCCCTTGGCACCCTTGCATGAAAAAGGATGGCGTAATGAAGCCGAGATGAGGAGTTCTTGACTCCACATCTCACGAAGTCCTCGACGGCCTCCAATGCCTCCGAATGACTTCCCAACCACTCGGATTCTTCCGGCCTCCTAGCACCGTGCTGGACAGCCTCTCTAACTCCGCTCTTGGCCATGGACGGCTTCGTCCGTGGCTGTGCTCCAAACTCTCTATCCCGGCTCCGACTGGATGATGGGCAGCATCATGATGGGGCGACAAAGGACATGCACGTAGCTATAAAAGGAGCTTGGCAAGGTCATCAGCTCAAGGCCAAGCATCTCCAGGTGGACCCAGACCAGCACGTAGGCTAGATGCCATCACTTGGACCATCCCGTTTCCTATGTCTCCTCACCGAGGTGTGACAGCTTTGTCCCGGCTCGGCTCCAAGCTCCCTCGGCGGCCTCCAGCTTCGTCCCGGCTTCTAGCTCCTTCCCGGCCTCCGACTTCATCCCGGCCTCCAGCTCGGCCACGAACGTCCCGCTTCGCCTGGCCTTCAGCTCGGCCACGGACGTCCCGCATTGCCCCGGCTTCCAGCTTGGCCACGGCTGTCCCGCTTTGCCCCGACACTCCAGCTCGGCCACGAACGACCCGTCCATCTTGGCCTCCAGCTTCGCCTCGGCACTCCAGCTCGGCAACGGACGACCCGTCCCATCCGACCTCCAGCTTCGCCCTGGCACTCCGGCTCGGCCACAACATCCCGTCCATGGCCTCCAGTACGAGGGCCTCGGATCCGTCGCCTTCCGGTCCTATCCAGCCGGCTCGGCCACAAACATCCCATCCATGGCCTCCAGTACGAGGGACCTCGGATCCGTCTCGGCCTTCCGGTCCTATCCCAGCCGGCTCCCAACCGTCTCAATCAACTCCCAACTCTTCCATCCTTGACGGATGTGTGGCTCGTGATGGTGATGAGACTCCACCACCTTTTATCTCTCTTCATAAGGATAGCCCTATGAATGTGAAGGACATCTGCCCATATCCTGCCAGCTTGCAGCGATCCAAATCAAGTGGCCACCCACTCTGACGGAACTTGACCCACCAACCAGCTGCAGCCACCTACTCTGACGGGACTTGGCCTGCAGCCCTGACATATCAAAGAAGGAAGCAAGCTCTGCCACTGTTGCCATCACCTTAAATGCTCTTACAAGTGGCAGCACCCCAAGCCTCACAGACATCAGTTCTGACACTTCACTCATCAAAGTCAGCATTATGAGGCCTCAACCAC
>UESW01001360.1:390381-407360 GCA_900491605.1 Calamus simplicifolius
GAAAAAGCACAAGTGGTGCATGCCATTTCTTAGGAAGTAACTTAATCACATGGTTTAGCAAAAAGCAAAATTCAGTTGCATTATCAACTACTGAAGCTGAATATGTAGCAGCTGGAAGTTGCTGTGCGCAAATCCTATGGATTAAGCGACAACTTGAAGACTATGGTATCACACTTAATAAAACTCCCATAAGATGTGATAACACTAGCGCAATCAACTTAACTAAAAATCCAATTCAACACTCAAGAACAAAACACATAGAAATTAGATATCATTTTATAAGGGAACATGTAGCTAATGATGAAATTTGTTTAGATTATGTAAACACTGAAGAACAATTAGCTGACATATTCACTAAACCTTTAAATGAAGAAAGATTTTGTTATCTTAGAGGAGAGTTAGGAATTTGTAATCCTTTTGAATAAATTTTGAAACCTCTAAGGAAATATATCTAGAGTTCTTTCAAATTCTCAAAATCTTAAGGAAATCTTATCTAGAACTCATATCAATTTGATCTCTCAAAATCCATGATTTTTAATCATACTCAAAGATCAAATCCGGGACATTTCAGACATTTAAAAATTTTAATTTTTTCTCTGAAATGGTCTCGGAGCCGACTCGAGAGTATCGGAGTCGACTCGAGTTTCTGCTGAAACTCAGGAGTCGACCCCTCCTCTGAGCGAGTCGACTCGAGATCGTGTCCGTGCTCTGTGACTAGTCGGAGCCGACTCCACACTTTGCGCGAGTCGACTCGACGTGGTCCCAGTCGATTATTTAGGGCACGAGTCGACCCCACGGACATTTCATCTTCCAAATCTTTCCAAATCCTCTCCAAAACTTTCCCAAAACCCTCCAAACCTCAAATAACCTCTGATTAACCAATCCTTCAAGATCAATGGCACCCAAAACCCGTGGAGCTAGCTCGAGTGGCGCCGGTTTGAAGAGAAGAGGACCGTTCGACGACCCGTCCGCGAGCCGTCTACGGATTCATCCTTACCCCTTCTGCTGCTCCTGCTCCAGCTCCTACCCTCAGGTAGATCTCTAGCCAGTAGGATTGTACCACAGGAAGAAAGGTTGATTTTGAATTGTTTGAGAATGAAGGATTCATAATTGGTAGACAACTAATTGAGATGGGATTTGAGAGTATTGTTCATTGGACTGTCCCACCTACCCTGCTTAGTTAAAGAGTTTTACAAGAATTTGACCAGAGGAGATGATGGCTTATGAGCAAGTTAGAGGCATTGGTCTGAACATCACATCCTCTATTCTATCTAGATTATTGAATTTACCCTTGTCTGGACCTCCACATTTGCCCCAGAAGATAGATCTCCAGCCCTCACTAGGCTATTGAACAGAAATTTTGAAGGATTTGAAGAAGTATTTGCTAGTCAATTGCCTTTGGAATTAAGATTACTCCACAATATCTGCAGCAGGATTTTGTTTCCCAAACCGGCAGATTTGACTATGTTTCTGAGAGAGATATTTTTGTTATGGATGCTGTTGTTTCTGGGAAGCCCATCAATCTACCTCGGATGATAATATGGTATATTGCAGATTGTGGCGGGAAAAAGAAATCTAGTTTACCCTATGGCATGGTTTTAACTAAGTTATTTCAAAGCCAAGGGATTGTTTTGGTGATAGTGAGCCAAAGAAGGAATTAAGACATACAGATTTTTACTCTTGGCCACTATTCATCGCATGGGGTTTGTTAAGAAAAATGGTAATTGGGAGAGAAAGAATGTTACAGAGGACAGAGATTAGATGCTGAGGCCCCAGACCTTCTATGAGACATTCATCACCTGAGCCTCCTCAGTGCTCGTCTGTTCCAGAGTCTGTTCCAGCTCCTGCTTCTGATTCTACCCCTGCTCCTACTGTTGCTCCTGCTCAGTCTTCTACATCATCTGGTAGTTTTTCTGATAACAGTTAGATCAACTTCGATCATTATTCAAGTCTGAGATAAGTGATCATGAAAAAGACTGAAAGAAGAATTTAATGAAAAGTTTATGAATTTAAAAGAAGCCTTATATTCACTCAGTGATCGGGTTGCATCGATTGAGTCTACTCTCAGTTCATCTACCGGTCCTTAAGTGAAGACTTAAAGAATATCTTTGGAGAACTTAAGGATATCTGCGGTGACTCGGAGACATACTCCCAATGCAACGCCGAGCTTCAAGATAAAATTACATCTGCTTGTACTTTTGTTGACAATAAGCTCAAAGACTATGTTAGACTTCAATGTGAAGGATGAAGCAGATTGTTGATCACTTGAATAGAATTACTAGAAGAAATTTTTAAGTTTTCATGTAATCTCTTTTGATGTAATCAAGTTTACTTTCAATGCAATGAGCAAGTTTACATTTTCATGTACTTTCATTTTGAAGTAATGAGAAAGTTTGATGCATTACTTTTGTCTATTTCAATTGTAAGTATCTTGAATTCTTTGAATGATTATCCTCAATTGATAAGTTAAATAGAAAAGATAAAGAATGTTATTGATATTAAACTTCCTAACCTTTTTGTTGATTACAAAAAAGGGGGAGAGTTTTTATTCAATCGTATATGCCTTGCCTTCAATTCAATCAAAGTTTAATTTTGAAAGAGGAAGAGCATAAGGGGAAGAGATAAATTGAATTTCATAAAGAAAATGCTTAAGTTTCTGATTTTGAAAATTTTTGAATGATTTATAAAATTAAGGTTCATAGGGGGAGCTACCTCATTGAGGGGGAGCCTTTCCATGAACACAATAGTTGATTTTGGAATCACAAATTTTTAATTTTATAATGCATATACTCAATGTTTTTGTCATCATCAAAAAGGGGGAGATTGTTGAGAAATTATTGAAACATAATTGCCCCAACTTTATTGATTTTGATGATTTCCCCATGAGTACCTTAAAGAATAAAATGTTTTATTTATCAAAAACCTTGAGCTTATTCAAATTGAAAGGAATGGAATATCAATGGTTATATTAATGAGTTTGAATCCTTTAGAAAAAGGAGTTTCAAGCTCTATGCTTAAAAGATTTCAAAAAGGAATTTTTATACATTATAATTCAATCGTGAATTCTTGAAACATGTCTTGAATCCATGCTTAATGTCATATTTAATGTATTCAAGTCAAATTTATATTTAAATTTGTTGGGACAAGTTTTAAAGTCTATCAGAACATTTTTCTGATTTTTGTATCGTTCCCGAGCCGACTCAAGGGTTTCCGAGTCGACTCCCCAAAGTTTTTGATTTTCTCGAGTCGACCCTTGGTTTTCAAGAGTCGACCCCTGACTCTTGCGAGCCGACTCCTGTCTGTGCGAGCCGACTCCGCTCAAACAACAGAACCCATTTTTTGAGCACTTCTCGAGTCGACTCCCCTCGAGTCGACTCCCGACTTTCGGAGCCGACACTTAGTTTTCGCGAGTCGACCCTTCAATGCTTAAAATGTTTCTATTTTTGTAATCGACTTCGAGCCGACTCCCACAAAGCTCGAGTCGACTCCGCGAAATCTGGGCGCGATTTTTAACGATGACACATCAGCCCCAACGGTAAGATTTTCAAATAACGGCTATTTTTCCTTGTCTCTAACGGATATATTTTTGCAGATTCTATAAATAGAGGAGCTCTTTTCAAATCAAAAGAAAAGAAAAAATCAAAAAGAGAGAAAAGAATATCTTTGAAAAGAGGGAAAAACAGAGCATATTGAAAAATCATCTAGCTCAAAGGAGAGTGATTCAAAAGGAGTGAAATCCAAGTGAAAGTTTCGTCTGCTCCTTCTCATCAATCCACAAGAGTCAAAAGAAAATCCACAAGCATTTCAAAGGTCAAATCGGAGGATTTTCAAAAGAGGAAAAAGCTTCATCTCAACTCCAAAGACTTCAACGGTCAAGAATCTTGCTGAGGCGTGATTCAACATTTCAAGAGGAGTTAAGAGAAGAAGGAAGAAAGCCCAAGCCACTACCATCTGCAATACAATCAGGCTTTCTAACCCTTAATTTTTGTACTTCATTTGTATATTTGCTCAAGGGGAGCACTTCATTGTTCAAACACTATTATTCTAATTGTTTGCTGATTCAATCAGTGGATTGAATCAGTGGAGGTTGGTATACCTCGTTACAAGCCGGAGTGCTTGTGTTGGGTTAGTTGTGAGCCCGTGAAAAACAACGTGTAGGGTTTTGTGCTGGTAAGCCCGAGTTAAAACCAGCTGGGTTCGTTGTGCACCCGGTAAAACAACAAGTTTGAGTTGTGAGCTTGGAAAACAACTCGGCTGTAATCTAGAGAGATTATAGTGTGGACCCAAGTGAATCTTGGGAGTGGACGTAGGTGTTGATTGCACCGAACCACTATAAAATTATCTTGTGTTTGCCGTGCCATATTTTCTCTTTCTCTATCTCTCTTATTTGCTTGTGTATTGATTTTAGTTAGCCTCACACTTGCACATCTTGCTAACTAATCAATTAAAGTTAAAAAGTCTTAAATTTTTAAGAACCCAATTCACCCCCCCCCCCCCCCCTTGGGTTGCCATCTGGGCCAACACCCAACAATATCTCCCCTCCCGACTACGTGGGAAATCCACCAAGCCTGCTTTCTTTCTACAAGCTTCAACCTTCTTGATAGGTAATGACTTTGTCATTATATCTGACCCATTATCATCTGTATGGATCTTCTCCAACAGCAACTGCTTCTCTTCCAGGACCTGTCTGATCCAGTGATAACGCATATCAATGTGCTTCGACTTGGAGTGAAAAGTCGGATTCTTGCTCAGGTGAATAGTGCTCTGATTGTCACAATAGACCACATAAGTATCATGTCTAACACCCAGCTCCTGAAGAAATCTCTTCAGCCACAATATCTCCTTGCATCCTTCTGTCACTGCTATGTACTCGGCCTCTGTGGACGATAATGCAACACACTTCTGTAACTTGGACTGCCATGAAATTGCACCTCCTGCAAATGTAACCAAGTAACCGGATGTGGACTTCCTGGAGTCAACATCTCCTGCCATATCTGCATCTGTATGTCTGTAACACAGGTTCTCCCTGTCCATAACAAAGACTCAAGCTAGTTGTACCTCTCAAGTACCTCATGATCCATTTGACTGCTGCCCAATGCTCCTTTCCTGGATTCGCTAGGAACCTGCTCACTAAGCCAACTGCATATGCTAAGTCTGGTCGGGTACAGACCATAGCATACATAAGACTACCCACGGCTGAGGCATAAGGGACTCTATTCATCTCCTGCTTCTCTTCCTCTGAGGCTGGGCTCTGCTCTGAACTCAGCTTGAAGTGTCCAGCTAGTGGACATGCCACTGACTTGGCATTGCTCATGCTGAATCTCTGAAGCACCTTCTCTATGTATTTCTTCTGGGACAACCATAACCTGCATGCTTGTCTATCCCTGAATACATGCATCCCCAATATTTGTTTCACTGGCCCCATATCCTTCATATCAAAAGCTTTCCCTAACTCCTTCTTCAGTGTGACAATCTTGCTGGTGTCCTGCCCAACAATCAACATATCATCCACATATAAGAGAAGGATGATAAAATCACCTCCAGGGAACCTTCTAATGAAGACACAATGATCTGTGGTTGTTCTTTTATAACCAACCTGTACCATGAAAGCCTCAAACTTTCTGTACCACTGCCGGGGCGCCTGCTTGAGACCATACAGACTCTTTCTAAGTCTGCACACCATGTGCTCCTTGCCTTTCACCTTGAAACCTTCAGGCTGCTCCATATAGACCTCTTCCTCTAAGTCACCGTGCAAGAATGTTGTCTTCACATCCAACTGCTCTACCTCCATGTTCATGCTAGCTGCCAATCCTAACACCGTCCTGATTGAGGTCATCTTCACTACTGGAGAAAATATCTCATCGAAATCAACTCCCTTCTTTTGTGCAAAGCCCTTCACAACTAGTCGTGCTTTATATCTAGGCTGTGAGCTTTTCTCTTCTGCCTTTACCTTGTAGACCCACTTGTTTCTGAGTACCTTTCTCCCCTTGGGCCTAGCTACCAAGTCATATGTATGATTATGCAGAAGAGAGTCCATCTCCTCCTGCATAGCTCTCTGCCACTGCTCCCGCTGCTCACTGACATGGGCCGCCTCATATGACTCTGGCTCATCTGCATCTGTCAACATGATATATTCATGCACTGAATACCGACTAGATGGTTGCCTTGCTCTCGTGGATCTCCTCACCTCTGTCGGTAGCTCCTCCTCAGGGATCTGAATCTCCTGATCTGTATCCTCAATAGGTGTAGGCTGCTGCTCATCTGCACCCTGTACTGGCTGTTTCTCTGGCTCATCTGCATGAACTGCTGGAGGACTGACAGGCTCTATATCTACTGGGCCATACATATCTGACTCAGACTGATGCTCTACCCTCTTGATGTCTTCTATGGTTTGATCCTCATAGAATATGACATCTCTGCTCCTGACTACCTTCCTATCAACTGGGTCCCACAGCTTATAGCCAAACTGCTCATCACCAAACCCCAGAAAGATACATTGTCTTGTCTTGTCATCTAACTTTGTCCTCTCATCCTTAGGCACATGCACAAATGCCCTGCAGCCAAAAATCCTTAGATAATCATATCTGACATTCTTGCCTGTCCACACCTTCTCTGGCACCTCTCCATCTAGAGCTGATGAGGGAGATCTATTTATCAAATAACATGCTGTCTGGACTGCCTCCCCCAAAAGCTCTTGGGCAACTTGGACTGGGAGAGCATGCACCTGACTCTCTCCACTATTGTCCTATTCATTCTCTCAGCTACTCCATTCTCCTGTGGAGTCTTTGGCACTGTTTGCTCATGTCTGATGCCTTGTACTCTGTAGTACTGGTGAAAGACTACTATGTACTCTCCCCCATTGTCTGTACGAATTCATCTCAACTTCTTTCCTGTCTGCCTCTCCACAAGCCTGTGAAAAAACTCAAAAACTGCTGCCACCTGGTCCTTGGACTTTAAAACAAAAACCCATACCTTTCTGGAAGCATCGTCTATAAATGTGACAAATATGAGGCTCCTCCTAAGGTCTTCTCCCTCATGGGTCCGCACACATCTGAGTACACTTGCTCCAAAAGGCCAGTCTTTTTCTTGAAGCTACTCTGAAATGTCACCCTGTGCTGCTTACCCACCACACAGTGGGTACAATCACTGAGAACTCTGTCCTGTATCTCTGGTAAGACCCCTGCCCTGACGAGAGTTTGCAATCCCTTCCCGCCAATATGGCCTAATCTCTTGTGCCACAAATCTGCAGTATCATGCTCTCTGCACATACCTCTCCCCTAACCAAACTGGACTGCAACTTGTATAATGTGCATGATCTCTGTCCTTTGGTAATCACCATAGCACCTTTGATTAACTTCCATTGATCTCCCCCAAACTGGCTAACATATCCCTCTTCATCTAGCTTGCCTGCTGAGATGAGATTCATCCTGAGATCTGGAACATGTCTGACCTCTTTGAGTATCAATCTGCTGCCTTCACGGGTCTGGACCACTACTTCTCCTATCCCACATATTTTGGAAACACCATTGTTTTCCATTCGGATCACACCAAGATCACCTATCCTGTAGGATGTGAAGAACTCTCTCCTGGGTGTGGCATGATAAGAAGCTCCAGTATCCACCACCCAATCAACCTGATTTGATGTGGTGGCTAAGCACTGATCAACACATTTTGTAAATAGAATGATGTCTTCTCCTGAGGCAACTGCTGCTACCTCTCTATCTTTCTTATCTTCTGCCTTACCGCCTTCATTGTTCTTCTTCTTTAGCAGTCTACATCACTTTTGTAGTGTCCTTTCTTATGACAATGGTAGCATTCGATTTCGTTCCTTGGTCTGGATTTGCTTCTGCCTCTGTTGTTTTCTTTTCTAGTAAACTGTCTCCCTCTTCCCTCTGTGACAAGTACATCTATCTGTGTTTGGGACTCTCCAGTTCCCTTCCTTCTTTCCTCCTCATTGAGCAAGCTGCTAGTAGCCTGACTCATGGTAATAACTCCATCAGGGGCGGAGTTACTCAATGACACCACCAGTGTCTCCCAACTATCAGGTAGAGAACTCAACAACAGGAGTGCCTGAAGTTCATCTTCATAAGCATCTTCATTGTGGCCAGCTGGTTCACAATGCTCTTCATCTCATTTAGGTGCTCTGCAATTGATTTTCCCGGCTTGTACTTCAGATTTACAAGCTTTCTGATTAAGTATGCTTTATTTCCGGCAGTTTTCCTCTCATACAACCCTTCTAGCTTCTTCCATAGTTCATAGGCTGAGGTTTCATTTGAAATATGATGGAATACTGTGTCATCCACCCATTGCCTGATAACTGATTGCTTTTCTATCCATAGTAGCCCAATCTTCATCATCATATTTTTCTGGCTTCTCTCCCATCTTCTCAATCGGCTTGGCTAAATCTTTGCAATACAAGAGATCCATCATCTTTGGTTTCCAAATCAACCAATTACTGCCATTGAGACTAATCATCCTGCTAGTATTAGTGGTAGAATCCATCTGTAGCACGCTCAAATAATTTGTTCTGGGCTTGCAACCTGGCTCTGATACCATAATTGTTAGGAATACACCCTCAATCACCCTCGGAACAAATATGCATGCACAATCACAGAAAAATATACCGATCTACCACAATCACATAATATGCGGAATAAAAAATAACACCACACAAAAACACCAAATTTACGTGGAAAACCCCTCCAATGTGAAAGGAAAAAACCACGGGGCAAATTCCGAGAGCACTTCACTAATCTTAATAAAAGATTACAACTTTTCTTCTAATTTTTTTGTCCAAAAATCAGGAAACACTTCGAACTTAAAATAATAGTGATGTGGGTACAAGAAGGATCTCACCAACGTGTGGTTGCTCTTCCGTGCCCCCAAATCTGCTCTCAGACTCGTCCGTATCGACCTCCTGAGGTTGCACAGGATTTTTCCCAAGCCTGGGCTTCTCTGGATCTCTCTCAGGCCACACACCGCTCTCTCCCCCCAATCTGGAATTTTTCTTCTCTCGTATCTACCACATACGGATCTCTCTCCCCCTACTTTATTTTCGGATTTATTTTTTCTTTTTGAAAACAGCTCCGTAACAAACTGTGATGCAGTTTGTTATCATGGGCTTCATAATAAACTGTGATGCAGTTTGTTATCATGGACCGATTCCCTTCCCACGTGGAGGGAGCACCCAACACTTATTGCTTGGTGTCTGGGGGCATTGCTGATTTGATAGGTTGGGCCAGTTAGTACTTTTAACTTCAGAACTTTGCAATGAAGAAATCAAGCTGTTATCATAGTGAAATGGCTCACTTTATTAGTTTCTTTTCTTCTTTGTAAAAGACGAAGGGGAGAGGAATGAAGGGCGGCAATAGTGGAATTGCAAAGGATGTCCAGAATAGAGTGACAAGAAGTCTAGGTTGAGCCCCACCCATCATTCAGCAAAAGCTATATGCTTTTGGTTCACTTTATCTTTTTCTCTTTCTTCTTGTAAAATGAAAACTCCATTGAGATCCACCTTTGGAGGAAATGCTTTATTTTTCAGTAGTGCAGAAGCTAAAATAAACTCTCATTCTAGCTAATCCACTCATTCCATATTTCTTTATGATATGTAGCTTACTTTTGGTGTATGGATGTAACACCATAAATGAGAATCTTGGTAACACATCATGGAAATCTAATTCCCCAAAAAAGAAAGGTATGATGGTGTAAGAGTATCAACTAAAATGTGACGATGATATAGACCAATTATTTAAGGTAGGAAGAGTTTGCAGTATATTGCTTCTAGATTAATCTCTTCGTGCCAAGAGATGATTACATTGAGAACATAAGAATTTATTTAAAATTTTTAATTAAATTTTTATTTTTAATTAGGTTTGGTAACTTATGAAATTTATTCAATCAAATATATTTTTGATTGCTATCAACGGTAACTTGATGGTCCAATATCCTAGTTGACACATAGATGAGAAAAAAAAATGCAAAAATAATGCTGCATGACATTGAGGTGACACTAGTGAGAAATGAAAAATGATAGGAGAGAAGATCCATGTAGGTGTTTAAGTTTGAGTTGCAAATTAGCAAGAGTTTTTTTTCCATTAATGTTCTCATCCTTCACCGGCCTATGTCACATGGACACCACCCCAATATTTTTTCACATCCATCGCATTAAAGTAGAATGGGCTAGCAAGTCACAATTAATGGCTATCATAAATATATTTAATTAAATAAATTTATGAGTTGATATTCTTAATTTTATATATGTATGTATGTATAAGGATTTAATTAAAATTTAAAATAAGTTCATATATTTTTAGATAATTATCCTTGCTCCAAATCATACTCTCTTTCTTGAACCGTTCAATTCTTGAGATGTAAATGTGTTAGAAAATAAATCTTTCCAAAATATCATAATTGTAAAGCAATAAAACTATGTGAAAATAATAACAGAATAAGAAGACAAAATAACATCACATAAATTTACGTGGTTCATCCAATGTGAGCTACATCTATGGAGCTGCTACATATCTTCACTATAAGAAGAAAAATGGCTACAATGTTTATAATACTCAGAACCTTATAACTCTGATTCTAAGTACACTCAAGAGAATCACTATTCTCTCACACTTTCAAGAGAATCTCATTATCTCTTAAAATACTCAAAGACCTACAACACTCCTTAATTTATGAACTCTAGAATGAGAAAAAAATAATAAAAGGAGGGCCTTTTTATATAGGCTCCACGGACATTCCCCAATTAATCCACCACTTAATTAACTTTTCTAATAAATTACACTACAAATATACGTGATTATATATATATATACACACACACACACACATACATATGCTTCTACTTTAAATCTCTCATATGGAATTGCTTAAACGGGCATGCACGGTTCAATCATATTCTTGCATATATCATAGTGATTTATTTTATTATACATGATTCAATTGTATTCTTATTGTATATATATAATAATTTATTTTATCAATTAATCACATAATTTCTTTAAATTTTGTATGCATAATACAAAGATTTATGAAAGCATGCCAACAAAATGCTAGTTGCTGATGGTTATTGAACTTCGATGGCTTCCACCAAACTAGTCTATCTACGTACATTCTTATCTACCAACTAGATAGCGCCCATTGGACGATCACAACCATGCTTCTAATTGAGATTCCACATAATGTTATTCCTCAAAGGAATTACAATATTAAACAACTAATTAAGTTAATTTGTTTATAAGAAAAAGCATGTCCCGGTCCATAAGATCATTAAGCTACCATGATACCATTTAGCCTTTCTTTGTGATAGTTGTGGGAATTCCAACTACAATTAAGTAACTAATTAGCAGTGTTATGAAAATCAGACTGGATCGGCTGGTCCAACCAAAAATCGATCATCAGTCTGATCTGATTTTATTATTAAAGTTAACTTTTATATGACCTAGTGAAAATCGAAAAAATCCATTGAATCGGTCGGGTTTTGAATTGAATTTTAGATTTTTTTTTAATTTTTTTATTTAAATTGATATTTATATTTTATTATTTTTATATTATTAAATTAAAAATTATTATAATATTATTCGGTCCGATCAAACCAATTTATCCAGTCGAACCGGTTGATCCACGATCCAAATGTTAAGCTGATTCGTTATCTGATCCGGTTTTCCAAACATTGTTAATTAGTATGAAATAATTGAGTTGGTAAACTTGATTAACAAATATATTTTTTATAATCTCAAAAGCCCTTCATGTACACGAATCCAGGTCACCAACCCTTGCACCCTACCACAAACCAACCACAAAAGAAACAGCAACATGATGGATACATCACAAGCTCTAGAAGAACACCAATTAAAGCCATGAATGAATAACATGAAGGAACAACTATATGCAGTTTATTTTATTGAAGCCCCTTGGTGGGGTGGTGGGTTTGGAATCTTCTTTCTTCCATTTTGCCACTTGCTTTAAGGAAAGCATGCCCTCATCCTCATCTTTCCAATCCTCTCTCCACCCTTTTAAAATGCTTCTCTCTTATTTGAGGAGATATTATTAAAAGTACCCCAAAAGGCTCAAGCGAAGTAGAGGGCGAAAAAGTTGAGACGAAGGACCCAAAACACCAAAGTTACCTTATTTCCACTAGAATTTGCCTGCAGTTATACAAGAGAGAAAGAAGTTGGTAAGGAATAATAGTTTAGTCCTAGGATGTACAAGTTAATTTTGAACGCAAGGATGAGGAAGAACCATTGCTTGCAGCTCGTCTAATGAAGGAGAGGAAGACAATTATGAGGACGAGGCCGGCCATGAGCCCAAGGACAATAGCCAGAGTCTTCCCGGCCACACCTGAAAAGAAGGGGAAAAGAAAAGAAAAAGTAAATAAAATGGTAAAATTATTACCTAATACTCCGGCAAGAAATTCTGAATAGATTTAAATGCTCGATTTCTATTGCACTCCTGTTTCTCTTTTGTTTCAAATGAATCATGATTCCCCTGGCAATCTAAAGGCCCTTTCGAAATTTTTAAAAGGAAAGAAGTTCGATAATGGAGATCAATTTTCTAAGCCTTCAATAAATTACTGTCATCAACTTTCCTCCTACGGAGATAAATCAATGAGATCTCTGAATCAAGAGTCACATTTGTAACGTATGACAGGAGAAAAAGTAAAGAGAACTAAAAAGGTTCTAAAGGCATGCATCCTTTTCTTTTCTTTGCCTTTGATTTGGTTTGTGACAAGCTAACAAGAAGGAACCACTGTTATGAGGGCCTGGGAAAAGCACTGTTATTATATTTTAGGTTTTCTACAAAGAAAAGTTGGTCGAACGGGTAACGGCAAGTTGGCCATCGAACCATGTAGTATATTCGTCCAGATGACTTAATGTGAAGTCTTGTCAGTATTAGAGCGTTCACTTTTAGAGTTAACTTGATGAGAGAGAAACATAAGAGTAGGAGATATCTTGGCCATTCAGCAACAAATTCTAGTGATCCACTTGTCAACCTCTGAACAATTAATGGACCACCAAAACAGGCCAAATTTTGTCTCGCTAAACTTAAGAAGGAAGAAAGCTGGAGTGTTTTATTCTCAGTCCGAACAACTGAAAGTCTGGCTATTTCTATAAGATTTCCTCTTATATATGTGCTACAATTAAAAAAAAAGGATTTTAAATGGAATCCAATAGAAGTTGCTAGAAGGAAAAATCTTAAAAACCGTCAACTTTTTGCATACGTACGTGCAGCAGTTCTTCGACTTAAATAAATGATGAAAAGTTCTTGGGCACAATAATATAGACTCGCAGATTCAATGGATATTTCGTGCGTCTCAGCTACATGATAGATGGATAGATGTGTCCATTCCTCGTGATGGTCATAGTTGCAACCTAAATGTATCTAAATATTGAATTAAAACGGAGCCCTTATGCTCATGGAACTCAAACCAAGTCTAAACCAAGCTGATTTAAAAAAATTTATTTAGCTGATTAGTTTGCGTGTGTAACTATAACATCCAACAAAGACTTTCCTTTTAATCTAAACAACCGAAGCCATTATGCTTCTTCGTTTACCAGCTTCTACGTGATATAGTCAAAATAGTCTTAACAAAATTTAGCACGAGTCGGTTGGTTTCAAGTTTACTTCTTGGCGAAATAAAATAGTGTAAATTAATTAATAATCAAGCCCTTCAGTTGACTAAATTATAAGGTTTAGTTCTTATTGACTAGCAATGCAACATCCAATTCGTTCTATCAATTCTTTTTAATTTATTATTTTTCTTATTTCTTAAGAACTATATGTCTTGACAAAGAACAAAAAACTATGAGCATACTTGTAATTCATATCAAGCTTCTCCGACCTTGAACGCACTCCATGACAACCTAATTATAGACGAGATATTCCTTAATCCAGGGAGCGCCAGATTAACAGAACATATTCTATACATCAAGACTAAAGATGAGATGAAACCTCAAGCCATACACACCTCATATATAGACAATCCTACAGTCATCAGCGAACACTCGAAGAAGGATATTCTTTAATTTAAATCCACACGCAACCCAAGATATATAGAAAAAGAGAAGAAGGAAAGAAGAGGGTACGACCACAGCCGGTGACCGGAAAGCCGCTTACCATGATTGTGTCTGGAGTAGACGCCATTAGACCAGTACTGCAAGAAGCACTTGCCGAGATAAACGTCGGCGCCGATGGCGAACTCGCATGCGGCCTTGAGTTGCGCAACCGCCGACTCTACGCAGTCCGAGCACTGCTGGGGGCTGAGGTCGCCGACGCACTGCGCCATGGCCTGCACGTACTCCGAGCCGCCGACACGGTACGACCCCCCGTCGGGCGCCGCCGTCGCAAGGGAGCCAAGCGCGGCGTCGCGCATGCGTAGGACGTCGGAGGCATACCCTCCGGGGGCGTTGCCGCCGCAGCGCTTGTAGAGGAGGGTATTGTCGGGCTCGCCGAGGAAGGAGTCGTTGCCATAGCGGAGGAAGCAGGAGCGGAGCTGAACGGCAGCGCCGGCGGCGCCGGGACAGAGGGCGGAGAGCTTGGAGAGGGCGGAGCGGATGCAGGAGCCACAGTTGGAGACGGGGAGGTCGGCGCGGCACTGGAAGACACCATAGGCCGGGGTGGCGGAGGAGGCGGTGGAGGAGGTGAAGTTGGCGTAGGCGGAGAATGCGGCGACGTTGACCAGGGAGGTGAGGAGGGACTCGACGTTGAACTGGTAAGGAGAGCCCGGGGTGTACTTGGGCTGTGAGCAGCCGGCGTACACGAAGGAGTCGTAGTCGTCTTTTTTCTCAGTAATGGAGATGTAGACATCTGAAGGGGAGATGAAACGGAGGAAGGTGAGGAAGAGAACGAAGAGAAAAGAGAGTTTTTGCATGATTTCTTTACTTATTTGTGTGAGAAGAGGGCGGAGGCTACTTGTAGCAGAGGGTATCAGGAGAGGGGTGGGTTTGTGCTGACCAGTGGATTCTGGGGAGGAATTTTCGTGGGCATTTTCTTCCAAGTTTTGAGAGTGGAAAAGGGCAGCGGTAGCATGCAGTAGTAGTAAGCAAGCAAAGTTGGAGTGGGCTGGCACCAAAACATAGGGCTTCTATAATTATATGTGGCTTTCAAGTAGCCTAAAATATTACCAGCGAAGCACTTCGCCAGGTTTTCTCACGTAAAAAGAGAGGGAAATGGGAAACATCTTTTAAGGGTTGAATCATTAACTTTAAAGGGATGAGTCGGTGCATCTCGATGTTGCCTTTTGGATGTCTGCGACCGAATTTGAAGGTTTATATTCCGAATCTTTGGAGGAAAAAGGAGCCAACGAAGAGCAAGATTGCCTACTACCCAACGCAGCGGAATTCACTTGGGCCCGCTTTAGAAATGGGATAGGGTGCGTCTTATCCCACCTATTCCTGGGATAATGTCCAAAGAGGCGCGCATCATATCCAACCAAAGCTTCCATCTTGGCTGTTCCATCAACTTAATTATTAAAGATGAGAGGATGGTTTCATTCCAGGAGAGTGAGAAATTTAGAACAATATTGCCTGCGTAATACCATGCGAGCTTGGATTTAGTCCTACATCAACGAAGATTTTGAGAATTTATAGAAAACCGGGGATTCAAATAATATCTTTTGATTAATTTTTCATGCAGTGTTGGAGATCAAGGATTTCAAGATTTAATTGGAGTTAGTGAGATGGCATATGGTTTGTCCCATTTTGAGTTCTTAAACAGGGGCAAGAAATCAAGAGTAATAGTTTGAGAACAGAGGAGCTCCTCCTCCTCCTCCTCCTCCTCCATACAATTGAACCAGCCTCCCCTGCAGCTGAACCACCGGAACCACCGTCCAGCCAGCGCTACCCTTCCAACTACCTCTAATGGCATCAATCCAATCCGTCAAGCTGTTGGAATCCATCAGGCCGTTGAGGAGGCCAACGAACACCATATGACATCGCCGCTGTCTCCTCCACAGCTATACTAGGTAAGTCCCTATCTCTGGCGAACTAATGCTCGTCCTATTCACTGTTCGGAATCGACCGATCAAGTCCCCAGTTGGACTCATGCTTCCGTTCGTTCGTCCACAGCTCTCGTGTACCCTTCCTAACCTCCTCTTAGCCGGCCAGGTCATCGGAGGGAGCTGCCACGGTGACCATCGGCCGCCTGCAACAACAGGGGAATCCCTGTGGCTCGACAGTAGGGAGCTTCCATTGCTGCTGCGCCGGCCATCGGGTGGAGAATCTCGGCTGGCCATGTCGTCGGTGGAATCCGTCAATGGATCCTCCCTCGTTGTCACCTCGATCGAGCTCAGATCCTCGTAGATAAGGATTAAGGAAGAACAGGGCGGCCCGGTTAACCAATAAGAAAGCAGGGCATTTAAGCCTTTTTAACCATTAAATTATATTGATAATTAACCCATTAATTTAAAAAAAAAGGCATTAAAGGTTTTATCCATTAATTTATATATTAATTAATAATAATTATTATTTAATGGTATCAAATATCCCAGCTGTAGGAGCTTGCTTAAGGCCAAAGCCTCGTGACTTTTAATCTACATTTATATTAATTAATTACTAATATTTAATAGTATCACATATTACTGGTCCTTGCTGTGGGAAAATGCTTAGGGAAAATGACTTAATCTAGTTCATTGATCGATCCACAAAGCATTTAGAGCCATCAAATTTATGTCTTTTTAATCTAATAAGATGGACCGGACACTTGGATCTAAAACGCTTTCAAAGGCATTGAATTGTAAGTTATTTAATTTGATAGACTATATAAATTGATTTAATCCATCTATTGACTTGTAATACCTTCAAAGGCATATTGGTACAGGTTCTTTTAGTTAAAATTTAAGGATCTAGCCTAATTTAGCCCATTGATCTGTCTATAAGCTTGTTTTTGTCCATCACCTATTAGGGCTAGAAGTGGGCTAGGCTGGCTTGGGCCTTGCCCTAGCCTAAGCCCGGTCCAAAACTTTTTTTGGGCTT
>UESW01001360.1:412133-423058 GCA_900491605.1 Calamus simplicifolius
GCCGCCCAACAGCCCCACTGCTGATGGGACGTAACCCACCAACCAGCCCAGATTCACACAAGGGCTCTGCATATCTTCTGACTCACGCAATCCCACGTGATCATACCAGGGTTAACCCCTATAAAAAGGTGAATCCACTCACCAAACATGTATGCGCGATAACCCCCAAAATTGCCATCTCAACTCTCAAAGGAATTCCTCCTCCCTGAGATCCCTTTCTCTACACAAAACAGGGCTCGCTCGAGCCCTTCTTCAGCTGTGACCTCGGTCACTAACTTGATCATCGAAGGGTCCCGCCGGAGACCCCCTCCGGTCCCAGGACTTCTTTGCAGGCAACCCAGTGAGGCGAGGATACGAGAAGCACCTCCGTTCCCGACATCCAGGAGAGGTGATCGAGCATCATCAGATTGGCGCGCCAGGAAGAGGGATAAGAAAACGTAGCGAACGTTCTCCCCGAGCTACATCTTTCATCCCCTCTCTTCTTTCAAAAGCCATGGTGGTGATGCGAGCCCAGGACACCTCCGTCAGCTGCCCGGCGGGACTTCCCTTACTGGTTAGGCAGCAGGAGGCCAATCCTCCTGCGGCTGACCCTCCGGTTGCCGGCCCGCCGCCGGACGCCGCTGTCCAAACGGCGGAGCAGCTGGCAACCCTCTCCCAGCAAGTTTAGAATCTCACCGTCATGGTCCACGGGCTCCAGCAGCAGCAGTCCGTGGCCACCCAGCACCAGATCGCTCCCCCCGCCAGCTAGCAGTCGGCGAGGGGAGGTTCTCCTCGGCGGGAGGCCGGTCGGCGAGGTACCGGCCGATGTCAAGTTTCCCCTAGGAAGCCTCAACGCGAGCCCTCCAAGCGGCTACGGTCCCCTGACCACGGCCCCAACGAGTTTCCTCCCAAGCCACATCATCACGAGGAACCCAGGCGGAAGTCCCGACTTCCGTCTCCATCTCCTTCTGCCTCCTCTTCTTCTTCTTCCTCCGAGCCATCTCGGAGGGCCCGACGATCAACCGCCAGGCGAAGGAACGCCTGGAGGAGTACAACAGGCGCCTCGGCGAGCTCGCCAAGAAGATCAACCATCAGCCGGAGGAAGAGTCTGACACTCGTCCTCCTTACACTCGCCGCATACTAGAGGAACCGGTTCCCTTCAGGTTCTGCTTCCCCCAGGTGGACCCGTACGACGGTACGACCGACCCCCTCAACTACCTCGAGAGTTACAAAGCTATGATGCAAGTCCAGGGCGCCTCAGACGCCCTCCTCTGCAAGGCCTTCCCCGCAACTCTGCAGAAGGCTGCCCGTGCATGGCATTCACGCCTGTCCCCCCACAGCATAGACTCCTTCCAAGAGCTGGAGAGGGCATTTTTGGCCCACTTCAACGCCTGCCGCTGGATCCCAAGGGTGGCAGACAGCCTCTTCTCCGTCCGCCAGAAGGAAGGAGAGTCACTGCGGGACTTCGTGTCCCGATTCAAAACCGCCGCCCTCGAGGTCTACCATCTCGACGATGCGATGGCTACCTTGGCGCTGAAGCGGGGACTCCTTCCATCCCGCTTCACCTTTTCTCTGGACAAAAAGCCTCCCGGCTCCTACGCCGAGTTGCTAAGTTGGGCACAGAAGTACATCCGCGCCAACGAGGCTGACTCGTCCAGAAGGAAAGCCGACAGGAGTTCCAACAAGAAGCCGACACCCACGGAACCAGCTGATGAATGATCCAGGCAGCTCGAACCACCCCGTTGCTTTGACCACCGGCCCCAGGCACTGGTTCCTAAGGGGCGGTTTACTCCTCTCACGGCTCCGATCTCCCACATCCTGCTAGAGATTAAGGAGGAGCCTTACTTTCAACGCCCACGTCCCCTAAAGTCAGTAAACCCCCACAACAAGGAGATTTACTGCCAGTATCACCAAGATTATGGATATGACACCGAAGATTGCCGCCATTTGAAGAGGGCCATTGAAAAGTTTGTCCAGCAGGGCCACTTGGGCAAGTTCGTTCGAGGAAACCTCACGGCCCCGGGTGCGTCGCCACCTCCAGCGCCTCAGATTTGCATCAACAATGCCCCAACGGAAGGAACAATAGCATGATCTCATGAGGGGCGAGCAGCAGCTCAAGGAGCCGATGGAAGGAAGCAAGCTGGCATCAAGATGGGAAGCTTCTCCCCCACATTCGGAACGCGAACGGTATTGTCAGTAGCTTGCTGATTCTTTAATAAAGTATTATTCAGAATATCCTTGTTTTATCACGCTCTTGGGATGAGTATATTTCTTAGGCAGAGATCGGCTCTGCATCGGCAACAAAGACCGACTCCGCGTCGGCACCAAAGATCGACTCTGCGTCGACACTAAAGATCGACTCCGCGTCGGCATAAAGACCGACTCCGCGTCGGCAACAAAGACCGACTCCGCGTCGGCACCAAGACTGACTCCGCGTCAACACCAAAGATCGACTCCGCGTCGGCAACAAAGACCGACTCCGCGTCGGCACAAAGACCGACCCCATGTCGGCACCAAAGACCGACTCCGCATCGACAACAAAGACCGACCCCGCATCGGCAACAAAGACCGACTCCGCGTCGGCAACAAAGACCGACTCTGCGTTGGCACCAAAGATCGACTCCGCATCGGCACCAAAGACCGACTCAGCATCGGCACCAAAGACCGACTCCACGTCGGCAACAAAGACCGACTCCGCATCAACACAAAGACTGACTCTGCATCAGCGACAAAGATTGACTCCGCGTCGGCACCAAAGACCCGCGAAGGCAAACAGCTGCGAAAAAGCTAAGTATACTACACTGAGAAAAAGTTTCTTTTCATTAGTATCTGAATGCGTTACAGGAAAACCACCAAAGACCGACTCCGCATCGGCAATAAAGACCAACTCCGCGTCGGCACCAAAGACTGACTCCACGTCGGCACCAAAGACCAGCCTCCGCGTCGGCATCCAAGACCGGCTCTGTGTCGGCACCCTCAAGCTCAAGACCTGCGGATTCCAATTAACAGAGTTTCCTGGGGGGGCAGATCAACCCTGCAGAAGGAGACCAATTTCTTTGAAGAAAAAGGCACCTGAGCCTAGCCCAAGCCCTCTGGTCACCCTCCGGGGGGTTCAAAAAGTTCTCGACGGCCTCAACTTTGCCTCATCGGCTTCATCTTTGCCTCAACGGCTAACTGACGAGCGTTCCCCCAAAAAGTTAGCGTACAGTGCTTTCAGTGGCGGGCGTGAGGTAATCAATTTGCCTCCAAAAAATTTCTTGAAGTTCTACGCTCCTTTCGCTTAGCTGATGCAGAGCACGCAAGCTTAAGGAGTGTGGGGGACATTTGATGGGGCCAGTTGACCCCATGAAAAAATAAAATTTTTTGGACGGCTCCAAAGACCAACGGCCCTAAAGGCCGACGGCTCCAAGACCGACGGCTCCAAGACCGACAGCTCCAAGATAGTCGGCTTCAAAGGCCGACACCTCCAAGACCGACGGCCCCAAAGGCCGACGGCTCCAAGACCGATGGCCCCAAAGGCCGATGGCTCCAAGACCGACGGCTCCAAGACAGTCGGCCCCAAAGGCCGACACCTCCAAGACCGACGGCCCCAAAGGCCGATGGCTCCAAGACCGTCGGCCTTTGGGGCCGATGGCTCCAAGACCGACGGCCACAAAGGCCGACGGCTCCAATGACCGACAGCCCCAAAGGCCGACACCTCCAAGACCGATGGCCCCAAAGGCCGATGGCTCCAAGACCGACGGCCCCAAAGGCCGACGGCTCCACGACCGACGGCCCCAAAGGCTGACATCTCAAAGACCGACGGCCCCAAAGACCGACGGCCCCAAAGGCCGACATCTCCAAGACCGACGGCCCCAAAGGCCGACGGCTCTAAGGCCGACATCTCCTAGGCGTCCAAGACTGATGGTCCCAAAGGCCGACAGCTCCAAGACCGATGGCCCCAAAGGCCGACATCTCCAAGACCGACGGCCCCAAAGGCCGATACCCGACGGCCCCAAAGGCCGACATCTCCAAGACCGACGGCCCCAAAGACCGATACCCGACGGCCCCAAAGGCCGACATCTCCAAGACCGATGGCCACAAAGGCCGACACTAGACAACCGATGGCCCCAAAGGCCGACACCGATGACTGACGACCCCAAAGGCCGACACCGACGACCGGCGGTCCCAAAGGCCGACGTCTCCAAGACCGGCACCTCCAAGACCGACGGCCCCAAAGGCCGACGGCCCCAAAGATCGATGCCTCCAAAGTCGGCAGGCCCAGCACTTTCCAGGCGGCCACGCACTTTCCAGGCGGCCCCGGCACTTCCAAGCTAGGCGGCCCCGGCACTTCCCAGCCAGCCACGACATGTCCAAGCTAGGCAGCCCTGGCACTTCCCAGCCGGCCCCGGCACTTCCAAGCAAGTCAGCTCCGGCACTTTCAAGCTAGGCAGCCCCGGCACTTCCAAGCCAGGCGGCCCCGGCATCCACCCAGGCAGCACTGGCATCTTCCTAGCCGGCCCCCTACATCTCCAGCAAGTCGGCTCCGGCACTTCCAAGCTAGGCGGCCCCAGCACTTCCAAGCAAGTCGGCCCCGGCACTTCCAAGCTAGGCGGCCCCGGCACTTCTTGGCCGGCCCCCTACACCTCCAAGCCAGGCGGCCCTGGCATCCACCCAGGCGGCACTGACATCTTCCCAGGCGGCCCCCACTTCTCCAAGCAAGTCGGCCCCAGCATCTTCCCAGGCAGCCTCGGTTCCCAGCCGGCCCTGGCACTTCCTAGCCGGCACCGGCACCTTCCCAAGCGGCCCGGCAACTTCCTAGCCAGCCCCCTACATCTCCAAGCAAGTCAGCCCCGGCACTTCCAAGCTAGGCAGCCCCGGCACTTCCCAGAGGGCCCCGACACTTCCAAGCTAGGCGACCCCGGTACTTCCTAGCCGGCCCCTACACCTCCAAGCCAGGCGGCCCCGGCATCCTCCCAGGCGGCCCGACAACTTCCTAGCCAGCCCCCTACATCTCCAAACAGGTCGGCCCCGACACTTCCTCCACGTCTCCAGTCCCGTCGAGTCGACCAAGGCCATCCCCGGCCGGTCCGACTCAGCCCCAGCGTCTCCAGTCCCGCCGAGTCGGCTAAGGCCATCCCAGGCCAGCCCGACTCGGCCCCGGCATCTCTTGTCCCGCCGAGTCGGCCAAGGCCATCCCCGGTCGGTCCGACTCGGCCCCGGCATCTCCAGTCCCGCCGAGTCGGCCAAGGCCATCCCCGACCAGTCCGACTCGGCCCCGGCGTCTCTCGTTCCCACCAGATCAGCCCCAGCATGGCCCTATCAGTTTAAGGCACCATCTCTAACGCGCGCCGCCCAATAGCCCCGCTACTGATGGGACGTAACCCACCAACCAGCCCAGATTCACGCAAGGGCTCTGCAGATCTTCTGACTCACACAATCTCACGTGATCATACCAGGGTCAACCCTATAAAAAGGTGAATCCACTCACCAAACAGGTAAGCGCGATAACCCCCAAATCACCATCTCAACTCTCAAAGAAATTCTTCCACCCTGAGATCCCTTTCTCCACACAAAATAGGGCTCGCTCGAGCCCTTCTTCAGCTATGACCTCAGTCACTAACTTGGCCGTCGGAGGGTCCCACCGGAGAACCCCTTCGGTCCAGGATTTCTTTAAAGGCAATCCGGCGAGGCGAGGATACGAGAAGCACCTCCGTTCCCGACGTCCAGGAGAGGTGATCGAGCGTCATCAACAACCATGCTTTCTAATTGAGATTCCACGTAATCTTATTCCTCAAAGGAATTACAATATTAAACAACTAATTAAGTTAATTTGTTTTAAGAAAAAGCATGTCCCGGTCCATAAGATCATTAAGCTACCATATACCATTTAGCCTTTCTTTGTGATAGTTGTGGAAATTCCAACTACAATTAAGTAACTAATTAGCAGTGTTATAAAAATCAGACTGGATCGACCGGTCCAACTGAAATCGATCATCAGTCTGATCTAATTTTATTATTAAAATTAACTTTTATGACCTAGTGAAAATCGAAAAAATCCATTGAATCGGTCGGGTTTCGAACTAAATTTTAGATTTTTTTTTATTTTTTTATTTAAATTGATATTTATATTTTATTATTTTATATTATTAAATTAAAATTATTATAATATTATTCGGTCCGATCAAACCAATTTATCCTGTCGAACCGATTGATCCACGATCCAAATGTTAAGCTGATTCGTTATCTGATCCGATTTTCCAAACATTATTAATTAGTATGAATAATTGAGTTGGCAAACTTGATTAACAAATATATTTTTATAATCTCAAAAGCCCTTCATGTACACGAATCCAAGTCACCAACCCTTGCACCCTACCACAACCAACCACAAAAGAACAGCAACATGATGGATACATCACAAGCTCTAGAAGAACACCAATTAAAGCCATGAATGAATACATGAAGGAACAACTATATGCAGTTTATTTTATTGAAGCCCCTTGGTGGGTGGTGGGTTTGGAATCTTCTTTCTTCCATTTTGCCACTTGCTTTAAGGAAAGCATGCCCTCATCCTCATCTTTCCAATCCTCTCTCCACCCTTTTAAAATGCTCTCTCTTATTTGAGGAGATATTATTAAAAAGTACCCCAAAAGGCTCAAGCGAAGTAGAGGGCGAAAAAGTTGAGACGAAGGACCCAAAACACCAAAGTTACCTTATTTCCACTAGAATTTGCCTGCAGTTATACAAGAGAGAAAAAGTTGGTAAGGAAATAGTTTAGTCCTAGGATGTACAAGTTAATTTTGAACGCAAGGATGAGGAAGAACCATTGCTTGCAGCTCGCCTAATGAAGGAGAGAAGACAATTATGAGGACGAGGCCGGCCATGAGCCCAAGGACAATAGCCAGAGTCTTCCCGGCCACACCTGAAAAGAAGGGGAAAAGAAAGAAAAAAGTAAATAAAATGGTAAAATTATTACCTATACTCCGGCAAGAAATTCTGAATAGATTTAAATGCTCGATTTCTATTGCACTCCTGTTTCTCTTTTGTTTCAAAATGAATCATGATTCCCCTGGCAATCTAAAGGCCCTTTCGAAATTTTTAAAAGAAAGAAGTTCGATAATGGAGACCAATTTTCTAAGCCTTCAATAAATTACTGTCATCAACTTTCCTCCTACGGAGATAAATCAATGAGATCTCTGAATCAAGAGTCACATTTGTAACGTATGACAGGAAAAAAAGTAAAGAGAACTAAAAAGGTTCTAAAGGCATGCATCCTTTTCTTTTCTTTGCCTTTGATTTGGTTTGTGACAAGCTAACAAGAAGGAACCACTGTTATGAGGGCCTGGGAAAAGCACTGTTATTATATTTTAGGTTTTCTACAAAGAAAAGTTGGTCGAACGGGTAACGGCAAGTTGGCCATCGAACCATGTAGTATATTCGTCCAGATGACTTAATGTGAAGTCTTGTCAGTATTAGAGCGTTCACTTTTAGAGTTAACTTGATGAGAGAGAAACATAAGAGTAGGAGATATCTTGGCCATTCAGCAACAAATTCTAGTGATCCACTTGTCAACCTCTGAACAATGGACCACCAAAACAGGCCAAATTTTGATTTAGCAATGCAACATCCAATTCGTTCTATCAATTCTTTTTAATTTATTATTTTTCTTATTTCTTAAGAACTATATGTCTTGACAAAGAACAAAAAACTATGAGCATACTTGTAATTCATATCAAGCTTCTCCGACCTTGAACACACTCCATGACAACCTAATATAGACGAGATATTCCTTAATCCAGGAGCGACACATTAACAGAACATATTCTATACATCAAGACTAAAGATGAGATGAAACCTCAACCATACACACCTCATATATAGACAATCCTACAGTCATCAGCGAACACTCGAAGAAGGATTCTTTAATTTAAATCCACACGCAACCCAAGATATATAGAAAAAGAGAAGAAGGAAAGAAGAGGGTACGACCACAGCCGGTGACCGGAAAGCCGCTTACCATGATGTGTGTCTGGAGTAGACGCCATTAGACCAGTACTGCAAGAAGCACTTGCCGAGATAAACGTCGGCGCCGATGGCGAACTCGCATGCGGCCTTGAGTTGCGCAACCGCCGACTCTAAGCAGTCCGAGCACTGCTGGGGGCTGAGATCGCCGACGCACTGCGCCATGGCCTGCACGTACTCCGAGCCGCCGACACGGTACGACCCCCCGTCGGGCGCCGCCGTCGCAAGGGAGCCGAGCGCGGCGTCGCGCATGCGTAGGACGTCGGAGGCATACCCTCCTCCGGGGGCGTTGCCGCCGCAGCGCTTGTAGAGGAGGGTATTGTCGGGCTCGCCGAGGAAGGAGTCGTTGCCATAGCGGAGGAAGCAGGAGCGGAGCTGAACGGCAGCGCCGGCGGCGCCGGGACAGAGGGCGGAGAGCTTGGAGAGGGCGGAGCGGATGCAGGAGCCACAGTTGGAGACGGGGAGGTCGGCGCGGCATTGGAAGACACCATAGGCCGGGGTGGCGGAGGAGGCGGTGGAGGAGGTGAAGTTGGCGTAGGCGGAGAATGCGGCGACGTTGACCAGGGAGGTGAGGAGGGACTCGACGTTGAACTGGTAAGGAGAGCCGGGGTGTACTTGGGCTGTGAGCAGCCGGCGTACACGAAGGAGTCGTAGTCGTCTTTTTTCTCAGTAATGGAGATGTAGACATCTGAAGGGGAGATGAAACGGAGGAAGGTGAGGAAGAGAACGAAGAGAAAATAGAGTTTTTGCATGATTTCTTTACTTATTTGTGTGAGAAGAGGCGGAGGCTACTTGTAGCAGGGTATCAGGAGAGGGGTGGGTTTGTGCTGACCAGTGGATTCTGGGGAGGAATTTTCGTGGGCATTTTCTTCCAAGTTTTGAGAGTGGAAAATGTTGGTTAATTTAGATTCTACTGGCCAGGGAAATAATCAACTCTTGATTTTATGGTTTATGTATTTTAAAATTTGAACGTGCAAAACGCGGGAGTGAGTTTGCGATTCCGTAACCATCGCCCGAACGTGCTCCGGAAATCTTTATGATGGCAGAAATTTTGAAGGGTTTGTGTATATAAAATTGGTCCCTGGTACCTGCTCTATGATATGAGAAAAACCACACACCATCGATCTAGGTAGAAAGGACCAGAAGAACCAGAATTCAAGGCTTCTTCCCTTTTTATTTTATCCCGAGGTCGGAACGATGGCGGGAGGTAATTCTCAATACTATTTCCGCTGCTTTACTTTATTTTGAAGTACCATGTTGATCTAAATCACATTAGGCACGTTATTGGTTGTTTTACATTTGGTATCAGAGCCATGACGCCTCTGTCTCGTTTTGGCCGAATGCTTTCTGCTTTTGGGCTCTTCTTTATGTTGGATTTTGTTTTAAATATTGAAAAATATATATTTAAAATTTTATCCTGATCAAAAATAAAGAGGGGCAAGACGTTCTTGATTTCTATTTCTCTCATTTTAGGGATAGTCCAAAGGGAAGGCTACTGGTAGTACCCTGGATTATTTACCCAACGGGCGTACGGTAGGGATATTAGGGACGTACCAATAAGGGAGGCTGCTGTAGTACCTTGGTGCATTTGACCCAACTACCTGCGTACCGGAGAGAGATTCATCATTTAAGAGATTGATCGATAAGTCTTATGCCATGAAGCATGCATTTATGAAGCATGCATTTATCTGTTCATCCTTTTGATATAGTTTGAATAAAGATAAATCCAAATATCTCATAATCAAATCACCATAAAAAGAGGAAGCATGGGTTTCCTTGCTTCGGATATGTGCACACGGGATAAGGACGGATGAAAAACTGCAATACAGAATAAAAAAAAAAAAATCGCATTATTTAAAAAAAAAAAAAATTGAGGGACGCCAGCGCCAGGCGCTAGCTGGCTGGGCGCTGGCTGACTGCCAGCGCTGCCAGCGCCCAGGCGCTGCGCTGGCTGGGCGCTGGCTGCCTGCCAGCGCCCAAGCGCCAGCGCTGGTTGCCAACCAGCGTGGGCAACGCCCAGGCGTGGTAGCGCCTGGGTGGGCCAGGCGCTGGCCCACGGCCTGGGCCAGGCCCTGGCCCAGCGGGCATCTAACCCAATCAGGACTGGTCCAGCATTTGATTGGCTCTGTTGTCTGGGCCAACAGTGAGGCTGGGCTGTGCATCTGAACTGTAGCAGGCTGGATTCTGGACACATCGAAAATTTTGAGGTGATTGAGATATTTTTGGTTAAATTAAACTATTGGAATTGGGTGAGCATGATGGGCTGTTGGCTCGTTCATTAAGTGATGGGCCATTAGCCTGGCATATTTATGTTCAATTATATTTAGAATTTGTGTGTGTAAATTTTGTGAATTATGCATGCATCTTAAGTGATATAATTGAGCATAAAATTTAAATAATGTCTAAGTGATAAATACAATTAAATAATTGAGGAGTAGCCACAGCATCCTTAATTATAAAATTGTATAATGAAGTTAATAAATCACATAAATAATAGACATTAATTATAATTAATTATATGGATATAATAAAATTTATTCCACAGAAAAATTTTGTTATATTATATAATTAATTAGGATAAAATGTCAAATTATATTTTCTAATTTACCCACAGGGATTAGAAATTAAGGGCATAATTTGATAATTTTTATCATATAGTTTAAATGTGAATCTAATTGAATTAATACTTCAGCCCACAGGCAAGTTTTATGTCAGTAGATTCATATTTTGACGTATTTTACATTGGTGGATATGTCATATTGTTTAAAGAGCTTCAAAGTTTTGTAACCTGAGTATGGTTATTTAATTTTGCAGTTTGTCATCCTGTTAATTTCTCTGATATGATATGTGATGTTCCTGAGCTCAGAGGGGACAATTATAAAATTTGGAAGGAGAGAACTCTCCTTCATCTAGGGTGCAAGGACATTGATTACGCCATAAGG
>UESW01001360.1:428363-471907 GCA_900491605.1 Calamus simplicifolius
TTAACTAGGAACTACAAACTCCGACGTAGTCGGGCTTACAAAAGAAAGAAAAGAAAAGCAAAGCGGACGCAGACTCATGGCTCTGCCGGTGCGGGCTCATCATCGGAAGAAGTCTGGTCTGACAATTCGATCTCCAGGGCCCGGGGGAAATTCAAATCCCTGGCCACCCTCTCCTTAGCATGCTGGAACCCGTCGAGGTATACAGCGGCCGAAGCTTCGGCCAGGTCATCTGCGAAATGCTCAGATGCCTTGTATTCTTCAACAAGTCCAGCAGCCCGAGCTTTCTCCGCAGTAAGGGCCTCCGCCGTGGTTTTTTCAGCCTCCCGAGCATGGCTTATCTCCTCTCGAGCGCGGCTCAACTCTTCCTCACGACGGCAGGTCTCCTCCCTTGCCACTCTAGCTTCCTCCGCCGCCGCACCCGCTCGGTCCTCGGCCTCCTGGAGCGCTGAGGTCAACTCAGAGATGTGCATATCCCTGGCCATGACCGCGCTCTCAGCCTCCGTCATCTGAGAGAGCGCCGCGCGTGCGATTGGCCTCCATTTCCGCCCGGCTCGTGGCGGCCCTCACCTCGCTTGCACAGGCGTCCTTGACCGCTTCCAGCGCCCTCTCTGCCTCTTCCGCGCGGCGCTGGGCCTCCTCGACCTCCTTCTGCGTCTCCCGCAGAACTTTCTTCCCCCTTGGATTACCTCCCTGGCGGCCCTCAGGGAGTGCGCGATCTGCACACAAGCCCAGGTCAACAGAATATATATGTAGGAACAGTAAAGGGGAAGGAACGAGAAAATTGCTTACCTTGACCACTGCGGCGTAAGAGTCCCGGAAGAATGCGCCCGCCCCCAGATGGCTGAGATCCTCAATGATCCTGAGATCAAAGACCGGACCCAGGGCCTGCTCGGCCCAATGGCCGTCGTCCAAGGAGTCTCGAGGCGGCCTGGGCGCGCCCTCGCCTCCCTCCGCCGTTCCTGATGTCCCCGGCTCTATGTGCGGACCACTCCCGAGTGGCCCTCGGGGGATGGGCTCGCGGGGCCAGATGGTCCCTCGCCCCAGTCCCTGGCGGCGTCTGATGGGGTCGCTCTCTCGGGGACCGGGAACTCCCCGGTTGGCACACACGCCCCCACTTCTGGTTCCTCGGCGGTGGCTCCCGCAGTCGCCCCCACCTCTGGTGGAGTGTCGGCCGTAAGGTCGACCTCCGGTACAGCTGGGGCATGTGGCGGAGCCGGGGGTGGGGAGACTGGTGCCGGGAGGGAGGCCCGGACCACCAGGCGTTTCGGGGCCGGGGCCCGCTGGTCCCTGGGCGGCCCTTCTCGGGCCCTTTTCTTGGCAGCCTTTACCACTTTCGCGGTCGGAATCTTCATTGCTGCACAACACAAGTTAGATTTTCAGAACAAAAAAAAAAAAAAAAAAAAAGAAAAGAGAAGAAGAAAGAAGAGCAGATTTCTGACTAAGTATGGAGAATTTACCCCGCTGGGAGACGAGCCCGCCAACTCAAAGTTTCCTCCGCTAACAGTAGGGTGTACCGGGGGATCTCGGCGGTCAGCAATACCCCCATCGCCTCCCGGTCCCCAGGCTGAACAGCCGCGACGTTCCCTCGGAGGTCGGGGTCCCCCCACCGGGGCCGGACTTGGTCAATATTGGCAAAAAAGAAACGGGGTTTCCACCCCTTGATTGACGAAGGCAAAAGAAGCTTAAGGACCCTATTGGGTCGGGGCTGAAACACCCACCATCCCTTTTGGGCCCGAAGAGAATAGAAATTGCGGAATAAACTGACCCTAGGAGTAATACCTAGGCGATGGCAAAGGATGACAAAAGCGCTAATTACCCGACAAGAGTTCGGGACTAGCTGGGAAGGGGTCAAAGAATAGAAGTCAAGGAGAGTGATGAAAAAAGGATGGAAAGGAGGACGGAGGCCTACCTGTAGGCAGACCTCGTAGAAGGCTACACGACCGGGTCGGGAAGAGAACCCGGTCGTCGGGGGTCGGCAGAAATAGGTTGATCTCCCGAGGGATCCGATAACGGGCCCGGATCCTTTCCAGATCCGACCGCGTCATCGAGGAGGCTACCCCCCCTGGGGATTCCTCCACCCTCGAGGAGGTCCCGACCCCCGGCCGACGGCCCCTCAACGGAGCTCCACCGGCGGCCCGTCGCCGGGCCAAAGGGACGTGGTCCTCTGAATCAGAGGACCACTCGATTGGAGGAGAAGGAGAAGGAGTCTGGGCCTCACAGAGGGAGGACGGTCCTCAGAACCGTCCTCCGAGGTCCAGGAAGGTAGACTCATGAATAAAGAGAATTAAGACGAAAAGGCTGACCTGGGAGAGCAAAGAAAGCTGGGCGCGAGCTCGCAGGTTGCAGGAGCACTGGGAGAACAAGCGAAGAAGAAGACGATGATGGGGTGGTGGGCGTCAGTTCATCCCCCCCTCGCCTGGCTTTGTTGGGTTTTCAAAACGTCCCGCCATGTCCCGTCGGCCACGCGGCCCTTTGCCATACGCCGGCTTGCCTCGAGGAGTGCCCCGGCGCGTGGCGCGGTGCGCCCCCAACCGATGGTGGGGCCCCCACTGATGTCGCCGTAATGAGAAGAAATCATTATGCGCCTTTTCGCGCGGACTTCGAAGAGCTGATCCTCACTTTCGAGGGCGATCGTGGCTGGCGTGGTACGGAGGCCGTCTCTTGCATCCCCCGTACCGTCCGCATAAAAGGCAAGGCTAGGGATCAGCCACGTGGAGAACGCCCCTTGGGCCTCAGCGGTGGGACCCGCTTCGCCCCAGGGGCGAGGGGGCATCTGATATGACTGATCCCAACGTCGTCAAAAGGTAACGGGGTCACTGTCATTCCCCACCCCGGCACCCCCTCGGGTCGGGGGTGGGGTCATCATTTCATAACCCCGGGGCCCCACCGGTCCCGGGCGCATCGGCACTCCCCACCCCGGCACCCCCTCGGGGTCGGGGGTGGGGTCATCATTTCATAACCCCGGGGCCCCCACCGGTCCCGGGGCGCATCGGCACTCCCTCACCCCCGGCACCCCCTCGGGGTCGGGGGTGGGGTCATCATTTCTTAACCCCGGGGCCCCCACCGGTCCCGGGGCGCATCGTCATTTCCCCACCCCGGCACCCCCTCGGGGTCGGGGGTGGGGTCATCATTTCTTAACCCCGGGGCCCCCACCGGCCCGGGGCGCATCGTCATTCCCCACCCCCGGCACCCCCTCGGGGTCGGGGGTGGGGTCATCATTTCTTAACCCCGGGGCCCCCCGGTCCCGGGGCGCATCGGCATTCCCTCACCCCCGGCACCCCCTCGGGGTCGGGGGTGGGGTCATCATTTCATAACCCCGGGGCCCACCGGTCCCGGGGCGCAGCGGCACTCCCTCACCCCTGGCACCCCCTCGGGGTCGGGGGTGGGGTCATCATTTCATAACCCCGGGGCCCCACCGGTCCTGGGGCGCATCGGCACTCCCTCACCCCCAGCCCCCTCGGGGTCGGGGGTGGGGTCATCATTTCTTAACCCCGGGGCCCCACCGGTCCCGGGGTGCGTCATCATTCCCCATCTCCGATAACCCTTCGGCATGGGGTCATCTGCGATCAACATGCAACTCAGCTACCAAGGAAGACGCAACCTTCAGGTTGCATGGTACTTGCGCGTGATTGTCGGCGCATGACCATGCCTTGCCGCAGCGTACCATTCAGTACTTCCGTGATTGTGCCCCGTTACGGAGGGCCATGCCTCATAACAAGGTTTGGCGCGTTGCATGCCCCTGTGCGTGACCATGCCTTGCCGCAGCGTACCATTCAGTACTTCCGTGATTGTGCCCCGTTACGGAGGGCCATGCCTCATAACAAGGTTTGGCGCGTTGCATGCCCCTGTGCGTGACCATGCCTTGCCGCAGCGTACCATTCAGTACTTCCGTGATTGTGCCCCGTTACGGAGGGCCATGCCTCATAACAAAGTTTGGCGCGTTGCATGCCCCTGTGCATCGCCATGCCCCGCTACGGCGAACAGCTCGCTATTTCTAGCAGTGGAGCCCAGTCATATCAATGGGCAACAGTACGACAGAGATCTTCCAAGACCGCGAGTCATGGTATTCAGACAAGTATAAGAAACACATACTCACGCTGTAAGTGGGGGGAACACTGGTTTTTTCTGAACTTTCTTCCTCCCAGCAAAAAACCCTAACCGCCTCAGTTTCTCTTCGCTGGAGCGGTTCTTTGTCTAAGCCCAAGGAACTGACTTGATCGTCGGAGGGTCCCCACCGGCGCCACCGGTCTCCGGGGACTTTTCTTGCAGGACTTCGAGAAGGGAGACGCCCGTCATCCCTGGCGTTCGAGAAAGGTTTCTTGGCGCCATCATTAGGAAAGTAAGAAGGGTTGTGGTGGTTTGAACTCTAGTTCAAAGGAATAAATCTGATCGTTGGTAATAGGATTAGAAATCCTTGGTTCTCTCACTACTGTTCATCAAGGACTAAACCCCAACAATTTGTAGTCTTCTACCGCATGCAAAGTCGAGTGGGCTTAGGTTTCCTCAAGAATCCGAAGGGTGCCAACCATTTGGCACAAATGGTCTAAGTGGACAAACTCTAGATCCAAGTCATCCTCTGTACAAATCTTAGCACACCAGTGCATGGAAAATTAAATTGAATGGACTGCCATTGATGCAATCCTATTTATAACATGAATGATTGACATATTTTTAATGCATAGGCGTTCAGAGTTTAAGTTGCTAAAGTAGGAGCCTGTGGAAGAGGCTATCTGGTTGGAACTCTGGAATCGAGTGAAAGTCATCATATGGAAAAAGGCCTCTCAACCAGAGAAATAGTTGTAGAGTGTATGGAGGCATGCTATGATTTTGGTTAGGACGTCTTGGCCACATCCAGACTTTCCAATGCCTCGACATTTCCTACAAGTTCGCCTAAAGTCATGATATGTAAGTTAATACGCAGTTTTAGTTCTAAAGGATAGTTTTCCATGCATGGATGCGATGCGCAGTTGATAGGCCCGAAGAAATCAAGGAGTACTGTGATGGAAAGATGGGAACATGAATGCCATGATATCAAGTGACCAAGAGAAATCTTTTTGAGTTCGAGTCCTCCAAAATATCCAGCAAAAAAACATGCTGGTTAGTAACATCAGTCTCTACCTTTTCTTTGACAAGACTGTAAAATTAAGTAATTTTGAGAATATATATATATATATATATATATATATGCATCAACGTTGTGGATTATTACTCTAGTTTTAATGTGTAGGTTGTAGTTTGGTATTAGGTACAATTAATGTTGTTCTAGAATTATCTACGATTGTATTGGCTATACCCATAAGTATGTGTCCAATATACCAGATCAATTATCAGACTTTTCATCTTCCCTATTTTTTGTTCTTCTATGTTTCTTCTCTGTAGAAAAATTAATATCTATCAGTGGTATCAGAGCATTAGGCCTCTTTATATCTCATTTCTTGCTCTTGCTTCCAGATCGCAACAAACCCAAGCATTCTCTTCCAACACTCTCCTAGTAAAGTCCCAATTTTTGATGAAGAGCACTATGATTATTGGAGCAGCCAGATGGAGACATTCTTTATCTCACAAGATCTCTAGGATGTGATTGAAGAAAGCTATGACAAAACCATCAGCGGAAACCACTTCGTCATGGACGAATGCTCAACAAAAAAATACAAAAAGAACATTAAAAAAGATGCCAATGCTTTGCGGTACATCCAACAGGGGCTGAGTAAGTCAATACTTCCAAGAATTTTTGGCATAAAGAAGGCAAAAATGCTTGGGATTTTTTGCAAAAAGAATTTCAAGGTTCTGAGAAAGTCACCGCTATCAAGCTCCGGACCCTTATGGACTAATTTTTACAATCTATCCATGAAAAGAAACCGAAAGGATACGTGATTTTTTTCAAAAGTTACTGAATAGTTAATTTGTTTAGAAATTGTGGTGATAATGTAGAAGAAAAGAAAATAGTTGATACAATATTGACACTACAACAAATATTAGGTATTTCGACGCTAAAAATATTATTTATCGATGCTTAAAAACATCAAAAAAATATTATCCCGATGTTTCTATAAGTGTCCTAAAAGCGAAAGTAGAGATGAAAAATCTCGACGCTTTTAGAAAGCATCAGAAAAGCGCCGAGAAATCCCGACGCTTTAAAACTTTTAATCTTGCCGCTCCATCGGCAATTTCATTTTTTTTAAAAAAAATAATAAACAAAAAAATCATTTGAGGCCAAGCAGGCATCCCCGGTGAGGATCGCGCGGCTCCACCGCATCCTGTCACTCGCCGCGGCTGCTAGCGCCGGTCTGCTGCCTCCTGGACGGCCTGAGGACCCGGCGGTGAGGCCGGAGAAGAGTGGCGGAGGCGCTGGAAGCTTCGAAAAGCTTGGAGGAGTCGATTCGGTGCTCGACATCGGTCCACCAACGACAGGGCGCGAGGATAGGCTCATGCTGCTGCAGCTTCCGCGCTTCCGCTTCTTTCCTCGGTCCTTCTTCGTCTCATGATTAAAGTAGCTGCCATTACTAGCTGCCGCCGGCCACAACCAACTCCATGTCCGGACAAGGGTCCGGTTGACCCTTGTGCAAGATCTGGCCAACAACCTCAGCCGCGAAGAATGAAATGTAGAGGAGGGCACGATCTCTTCACTCCCATATCTCTCTTTTAGGCGACCACCGGAGACCGTACCAAGTAGAAGGATAAGCCCAGATTCATGTCTTTAACATCGCCATTTCGTTGCCAAAATGGGATCTAGCCGTCCTGCAAGAAGAGAATATAGGCACTGTTTCTTTCATGAAAGGGAGCTTTCATGAAACAAAGCCTCCAAACCAAATATTAAACATGTCAGGCCCATCAAAGCTTTGATAGACTGAAATTAATATAATCCCTATCATATATGCGAAAATATGGGACCAATATATTTATCCTAATTAATTAATTAAGAAAAGATCGATAAATATCTCCAGCCATTGCTGTTGATTTTCTTCCAGATGAGGGTAAGGATCTTCCACGCCTTGCGGTCTCTCTCAGCGATGGTGTAAACTTTCTCTCGATGAAACCAGCACGGGACCTACCCGTTTTTATAAACCTGTATGCCTTATCTGTCTATCACAGAGGGCGCCACTTAAACGGATATGGTTGAGGGATTCTTATCTCAATCGTGAATTCAAAATTTGAATTCACGCAATCCCTCAAGATCAGAATATAGGACCACCTTAATCGTATCTAACCGATACGCTTAATAAAAAAAAAACCAACATTCTTCCACTTGGTCCGTATATTCTATTTACTATAGTAAGAAATAGAATACATGAATCATGGCAGTAGGTCCTCTTAAAATCGAGTATTATTACCATGTATCACTATATATTATATTTCCCAAACATAAACCCATATAACTTAATGAATAAACCCCATGTTTATTCTAGGTCCAACTTAATGATGCTCATCACAAATAAGTGTGTACACTTAATAACTGAATGTGAAAAACATCACAGTCATAAAGAGTTTTAATTATAAAATTCATCATTATAATGAATTAAATAAAATGACCAAGACCCATACAGTCTACATGATCCCTAAACTTATGTAGTGGCATGCCTTTAGTCAAGGGATCAGCTATCATCAACTCAGTGCTCACGTGATCTATAACCACTGTCTTTTCTTTAACACGTTCTCGTATGGCTAAATATTTGATGTCGATGTGCTTGCTTCGACTACCACTCTTATTATTTTTAGCCATAAACACTGCAGCTGAATTGTCACAAAAAATCTTCAATGACTTAGATATAGAATCCATAATTCTAAGCCCAGAAATGAAACTCTTCAACCATACACCATGCGAGGTAGCCTCAAACATGATACGAACTCGGCTTCCATGGTGGAAGTAGCAGTCAAAGTCTGCTTGGCGCTCCTCCAAGATACAGCTCCATCAGCAAACATAAATAGTATCCAGATGTTGACTTCCGAGAATCAACACAGCCAGCAAGTCAGCATCAGAGTAGCCAATTACTTCCAAATTTTCAGTCCGTCTGAACATAAGCATGTAGTCCTTGGTACCCTGAAGATACCTCATCACCTTCTTAGCAGCTCTCCAGTGGTCTAAACCTGGATTACTTTGATATCTCCCCAACATCCCAACTGCAAATGCTATGTCAGGCCTTGTACAGACCTGAGCATACATCAAGCTACCAACAGCTGAGGCATATGGAGTGTTTTTCATTTCCTCCCTCTCAAAGTCATTCCTTGGGCACTGACTCAAATTGAATCTGTCACCCTTGACTATGGGAGCTATACTCGGCGAACAATTTTTCATCCGAAATCTCTCTAAAATTTTATTGATATAGGTTTCTTGAGATAGACCTAAAATACCTCGAAGTCTGTCTCTTTGAATTTTAATGCCAATGACATAAGAGGCATCACCCATATCTTTCATGTCAAAATTCTCAAAGAGAATTGTTTCACCTCATGTAACATACCTTTATTATTGGTTGCAAGTAAAATATCATCTACATATAGGATTAGAAAACAAATTTTGCTCCCACTGACCTTCTGGTATATACATTGATCCATGATGTTCTCTACAAATCCAAATGAAGAAATCACATCATGAAATTTTAAGTACCATTGCCGAGAGGCTTGTTTTAATCCATATATAGATCTCTTGAGCTTGCATACTAATTGCTCATTATTACTAGAGGAAAAACCTTCAGGTTGTTTCATATAAACCTCTTCCTCTAGATCTCCATTGAGAAATGCAGTTTTCACATCCATTTGTTGCAACTCTAAATCAAAATGCGCAACAAGTGCCATGATAATGCGGAAGAAATCTTTCTTAGATACAGGAGAAAATGTCTCCTTGTAATCAATTCCCTTCCTTTGAGTGAATCCCTTAGCAACGAGTCTTGCCGTATATCGCTCAATGTTGCCTAACGAGTCTTTCTTGGTCTTAAAGACTCATTTGCAGCCAATGGCTTTTACTCCATCAGGCAACTCAACAAGATCCCAGACTCCATTAACTGCCATAGAATTCATCTCATCTTTCATAGCATCATACCATAAATTAGATTCCTTACAATTCATGGCTTGTGAAAACGTTTCAGGATCATTTTCAGCTCCAATGTTATAGTCCGACTCTTGAAGATACACAATATAGTCACTAGAAATTGCTGATTTCCTTTCTCTTGTAGATCTTCTTAATGTTGTAACAACCTCCTCTGGAGGAGTCGATTGTTCAACTATCTCTGGTAACTCATGAGAGACTAGATTTACTAGTTCATTATCAGCAAATTATGGAATTTCAACGACTGGTTGTATAATGCCCGTTTGGTCTTGAGGGGCACTATGAATGATAATAGTCTGTCACTTGAAGTGGAAGGTTGAGCATCAGAATGTTCCCTTTCAGGAATCATGCTCTGCAATTGGTCACTCCCACTGATCAAGTCATTCTCAAGAAATTTGGCATTTCTCGATTCCACAATCCTAGTTGTATGAGATGGACAGTAAAATCTATATCCCTTGGACCTCTCGGCATATCCAACAAAATACCCACTAATGGTCCTAGGGTCCAGCTTTTCTCTTGTGGATTGTATACTCTCACTTCACATGGGCATCCCCATACGCGTACATGTCGCAAACTTGGCTTCCAACCTTTAAATAACTCAAATGGCGTTTTAGAAACAGCCTTGGTTGGAACTCGATTTAATATGTACACAGCTGTCTTGAGAGCTTCTGTCCACAAGGACTTAGGTAGTTTGGAGCTGCTAATCATGCTCCTCACCATGTCCATCAATGTTCGGTTCCTTCTTTCTGCTACACCATTCTGATCAGGTGAGCCAGGTAAACTGTATTGGGCAACAATCCCATGTTCTTGAAGGAACTTCGCAAATGGACCAGGCATTTGTCCATCTTCTGTGTATCTCCCATAATACTCACCTCCTCTATCAGATCTCACAATTTTGATTTGCTTTCCACATTGTGTCTCTACTTCTGCCTTGAATACCTTAAAGGCATCTAATGCTTCGTTCTTATTATGAAGCAAGTAGAGATACATAAATTGTGAGTAATCATCAATAAAGCAGATAAAGTATTTTGGACCATGAAAATCCATATCCGGACAACAAATGTCCGTGTGTATGATCTCTAATAGGTCTGAACTCCTCTTGGCACCTTTCTTTAACTTATTGGTCTGCTTGCCTTTAATGCAGTCCACACAAGTATCAAAGTCAGTGAAGTCCAAAGTATTGAGTACTCCTTCATTCACTAACCTCTTGATTCTATCTATGGAGATATGTCCCAATCTCTGATGCCACAACATAGAAGAGTTATCATTTACAACACATCTTTTCATGCCAGCCCTAACATGCATTACATCATGAGTGGTATTATTTTGCAAATCAATATAGAAAAGACCATCAGACAAAGTACCATTCCCAACAAGTTCAGATTTATAATATAAACTGGAAGAAGTATCTAAAAAGTTGAAAGAATAACCAAAAGGTACAAGTCTTGAAACTGAAATTAAATTCCTAGAAAAACTAGGTACATAAAAGGTCCTTTCCAAATTTAAAACAAAACCACTACTAAGAACTAAGGTGCATGTCCCTATAGCTTCCACATGTGAGCGCATCTTATTTCCTGAAGAAATATACTGCTCACTTCCCACTAGCTTCCTTAAGTTTTGCATACCCTGCAAAGTATTGCAAATGTGGATTGTAGAACCAGAATCAATCCACCATGTGTTATAAATAACATCAGCCATATTAGATTCATAACTGACAAGAGCTTTAACTGAAGTACTGAATTGCTCATCAATGGCCTTTAGTAGCTTCCTGACATTCTCATGCTTATCGACTGAACCACGTATACCAACAGAGATTTTTGTCTTTATGAACATTGTACTCAAGCGATTGGATCGCTTCCAACGTTCATAAATCGCAATCTCATTAGGAGTGCTGGTCTGAGTTACTGAAGGTGGTTCATCCTTCCTTATAGCATAATCAATGTCCATCCAGCTCAGATGAAGGAGAATTCTCTCCTTCCAAACCTTATAGTTATCACCCCTCAATTCAGGTATGTCACATTTTATTTCAAAGAAATTTACAGGTTGCATAACTGCAAAATTTAAACACACATGCTTATTATCAAAAATTGAGGCTAATAAAATGCTTTACCAATGTAAATTATGCATTTAGAAACCAGTGAATCTACTGACATAAAACTTGCCTGTGGGCTAAAGCTCTAATTCAATTAGATTCACTTAAGTCTGTATGATAAAACTATCAAATTATGTTCCTTCTTTCTAATTCCTATGGGTAGATTAGAAAATATAATTTGATATTTCATCTTAATTAATTATTTAAATATAAAACAATGAATCTACTGACATAAAACTTGCCTGTGGGCTAAAGCTTTAATTCAATTAGATTCACTTAAGTCTGTATGATAAAACTACCAAATCATATTCCTTCTTTCTAATTCCTGGGGTAGATTAGAAAAATATAATTTGATATTTCATCTTAATTAATTATATAAATATAAAATAATGAATCTACTGACATAAAACTTGCCTGTGGGCTAAAGCTTTAATTCAATTAGATTCACTTAAGTCTGTATGATAAAACTATCAAATCATGTTTCTTCTTTTTAATTCCTGTGGGTAGATTAGAAAAATATAATTCGATAGTTTATCCTAATTAATTATATAAATATAACAAAAATTTTGTGGAATAAATTTTATTATATTTATATAATTAATTAATTAATGTCTATTATTTATGATTTACTTACTTTATTATACAATTTTATAATTAAGGATGCTGTGGCTACTCCTCAATTATTCAATTGTATTTATCACTTAGACATTATTTAATTTTTATGTTCAATTATGTCACTTAAGATGCATGCATAATTCATAAAATTTATACACAAATTCTAAATATAATTGAACATAAATAGGCCAGACTAATGGTCCAACCACTTAATGAACGAGCCAACAGCCCGTCATCCTCACCCAATTCTAATAGTTTAATTTAACCAAAAAATCTCTCAATCACCTCAAAAATTTTTAGATCAGATGTACTTGGACTGCTGCAATCCAGCCTGCTGCAATTCAAGCTGGGCACACGGCCCAGCTTTATGGCTGACTCAAACTGCTGGGCACACGGTCCAACCTGATTGCTGGTCCAGATGGCTAAGCTAGCCAGACGGTGGGCCAGCCCTGATTACTGGGCCATGCAATGGGCCAGTCTGGCCCAGGCGCTGGGCCCAGGCCTGGCCAGCGGTTGGCCCAGGCGCTGGGCCAGCCAGCGCCTGGCCAAGCGCTGGGCCAGCCAGCGCCTGGCCCAAGCGCTGGCCAGCCAGCGCCTGGCCCAAGCGCTGGGCCAGCCAGCGCCTGGCCCAAGCGCTGGGCCAGCCAGCTGCTGGCCTGGCCCAGGCCGCTGAGGCTGCTGGGCCAGCCAGCTGCTGGCCAGCGCCTGGCCCAAGTGCTGGGCCAGCGCTTGAATTTTTTTTAAAATTCTAAATGCCGCTGGCCAGTCGTTTTTTTTTTTAATGTCCTGCACATTTTTCTAAGAGGCATTTTTTATCCGTCCTCGTTTCGTGCATATATCCAAAGTAAGAAAACCGATGCTTCCTTATCTCATGGTGATTTAATCATGAGACATTTGGATTTATCTTTTATTTAAACTCTATCCAAAAGGGTGAGCGAATAGATAAGAATGACATAAATCTTACTGATCAATCTCTTAAATAAAACTGAATATTAAGAGTTATCAGATCTAATGCATTCTTGATGACCTATTAACTCTCCCGGTACGTAGGTAGTTGGGTCAAACGCACCAAGGTACTACAATAGCCTCCCTTATTGGTACGTCCCTAATATCCCTACCGTACGCCCGTTGGGTGAAATAATCCAGGGTACTATCAGTAGCCTCCCCTTTGGACTATCCCTAAACGAGAGAAATAGGGATCAAGAATACCTTGTCCCTCTTTATCAAATAAATCATATAATGATTGTTTCACAAGAATTTTATCAGATCCGTATATTAATGAAAACAATCATATCCTAATAATCAAGGCAGAGGTATTATTTTATACGCTCTGATACCAAATGATAGACTGAAATTAAATATATTGATCCCTATCATATATGCGGAAATATGGGACCAATATATTTATCCTAATTAATTTAATTAAGGAAAGATGATAAATATAAAATAATGATTCTACTGACATAAAACTTGCCTGGGCTAAAGCTTTAATTCAATTAGATTCACTTAAGTCTGTATGATAAAACTATCAAATCATGTTCATTCTTTCTAATTCCTGTGGGTAGATTAGAAAAATATAATTCAATATTTATCCTAATTAAGGAAAGATCGATAAATACCTCCAGCCATTACTGTTGATTTTCTTTCAGATGAGGGTAAGGATCTTTCACGCCTTGCGGTCTCTCTCAGCAATGGTGTAAACTTTCTCTCGATGAAACCAGGCGCAGGGACCTACCCATTTTATAAACCTGTATGCCTTATCTGTCCATCACAGAGGGTGCCACTTTAAACGGATATGGTTGAGGAATTCTTATCTCAATTGTGAATTCAAAATTTGAATTCACGCAATCCCTCAAGATCAGAATATAGGACCACCTTAATCGTATTTAACCGATACGCTTAATGGAGAAAAAACCAACAAGCTTAACTCTAAATTCTACCCAAATAATTCCTGAATCCAAGAAGAGGGAAAAGAGGGTTTTAGAGGTCTATTAACTCACGGGTTCATCGCCAGAGTAGAGAGAAGCTCACCGGCTAAACCAACCAACTCTCTGTTTCCCTAAGACAGAGATGCCAAGAAACCCAAAATAAACTCCGCTCAACCCACTAGATTTAATCAAATGGGCTCCCTCATGGGCTCCAGCATTTTTGATCATCGGCAACCTCTTCTTACTCTGGCATTCCTTCAGGTTCGGGGGCCTAGAACCCTTCTCCGTGACCTCCGCGCCTGGTATGGCCCCATCGTCACCATCCACCTTGGATACCGCCCACTCATTTACATCTGCGACCACGCTATCGCCCACCGCGCCCTCGTCGAGCACGTCGCCACCTTCTTTGACCGCCCCAAACATCTCCCCATGACCAGAATCTTCTTTGGCAACCAGCACAACATCAGCTCCGCCGGCTATGGCCCCCTCTGGCGCCTCCTCACCGTAACCTCATCTCCGAGATACTCCATTCCTCCCACGTCAAGCTCTACGCCACCAGCCGCTCCTGGGTCCTCCGTGGCCTCCTCCGACAACTCTGATCCCAAGCCGATTCCAGCGATGATAACGCCGTTGTCGCCTTGGAGTGCTTTCAATTCGCCATATTCAGTTTGCTCGTCTTCATGTGCTTCGGCAAGAAATTAGATGATAAGACCATCAAGGATATCGAGATCGCTCAGCGGCGCCTCCTCCTATTTAACAACAAGATCAACATCCTCTCCTCTAGTTTATCAACAAGATTACTTGGAACACAGGAGGCCCAAAGATTTCTGCTTCGCGTGATGCCTGCATCCCGATGCCAAGAAGAGAGAGAGAGAGAGAGCGTGCAAGAATGATAGAAAATTTGAGATCTACCGCCGTGCAAAATTTTTTTTGGTGCTTTCGTTGTGAAAATTGAAACAAAAGTCCGATCCCACCGGCTAAGAAATAAAAATATGATGCCGACGCTTTTAAGCGTCGACATCGTATTAAAATTTATGATACCGATACTTTTTAGCGTCGGCATCCCATAGAGCATCAGATAAATATCATGCCGACGCTATTAAGCATCGTTAAAATTTTTTCCTACAACACTATCAAAAAGCATCGACAATCTGTAAACACTCCCAACGCTCTCTAGTAGCGTCGGGAAAATAGTGTTGCTATGCCCATATTTTGTTGTAGTGTGAGGGTCTTACCCTAGAAATTTCAACATGTTTGTTATGGTGATTGAGGAATCTAAAGACTTGTCTACTCACCACGTATGAACTAATGGGTTTCCTTGAAGCTCATGAGAATAGAATGGCTAGATATGTGGAGGAACCATTAGAGGAAGCCCTCCAATCCAAGATGAATGTGGCAGAAAACAAGAACGAAGAAAGGCTGAGAAGATCGAAGTACCAGCACCAGGATTCAAATTCAAAGGTGGATCGAAAGGCGTAGACTGAAAGAAAATCTAGCCTAATAAATTCAACTCTAGCAGCAACAAAGTCTCAGACGGTGCCATATATGCAAAGAGTAATCATGAAAGCAAAGATTTCTATTTTAGACCATGCAGCCACTGCAAAGACTTCGATCATCCTCTCATCAATTGTCCGAAAAAACAAAAGAATCATGCCAACTTCACCAAATATGATGATTCATTAGAACAACTATTCTACTCTTTCACAAGTACGCAAGAAGATCAAGATACTTGGTACCTCGACGGTGCAGTCGCCATATGACAAGAATGAAGATCAGTTTTGTTCATTTGGATGATTCATTTAAATCCAATGTGAAGCTTGGAGATGAAAATACATGAAGGTGGAAGGAAAAGGTGACATTACTGTGGAAACAAAGGGAGGTACTTCTAAACTTATTAAAGATGTACTTTATGTCCCTGATTTGTCTCAAAATCTATTAAGTGTGGGTCAGCTAGTTGAAAAGGGTTATATGCACATTCGATAGAGATAAATGCATAATTAATATTGATAAGAAAAGGGATCAAATAATTACTACAGTACCTATGGCATCAAATAGAGTGTTTTCATTGCATATGTCTCATAAAGAAAATCTTATTTTAAAGTCAGAAGTCATAGATGAGTCAATGCTTTGACATATGAGATATGGGCATTTAAATTCAAAGTCTTAAATTGTTAAATAAAAAGGCATGGTTATTGGGCTACCTTCTGTTGATATTGAGGGGAGAGTTTGTGAAGGTTATTTATGAAAAATTCATAGAAAGCCATTTTCTAAATTTTCATGAAGAGCTACAGTTCCCCTCAAATTATTGCATGCTGATATTTGTGGTCCAACTATAACTCCTCCTTTGAATAATAGAAGTTTTTTCTTCTTTTTGTTGATGATTATTCAAGGATGATGTGGGTTTATTTATTGAGAAAAATCTGAAGCTTTCTCTATATTTCTTCAATTTATGGCTCATGTTGAAAGAGAAAGTGGACAGGTCATTAAAGGCTTGAGAACAGATCGTGGAGGAGAATTCATTTCAAAGCCATTCTAGAACTATTGCAAGAAAAAGGCATAAAGAGGCAGCTGACTGTTCAACAAAGTCCACAACAAAATGGCATTGTGGAGCGAAAAAATCGAAGCATTGTCAAAGTGGCTCGAAGCATGTTGAAAGCCAAGGTTTGTCGAATATTTACTAGGAAAAAGCTATAAATACGGCTGTATATCTTATGAATAGATCTCCAACAAAGGTTGTCCAACACATGACCCCTTATGAAGCATGGTTCCAAACAAAACAAAAGATTGATCATCTTAAGATATTTAGTTGTTTGGCTTATTATCACATTCTTCCTCAAAACAGAGAGAAGTTTGATGAAAAAGAAGAAAGATGTATCTTCATTGGCTACAGTGAACACTCCAAAGCTTATAGGTTGCACAATCCCAACACTCAAGAGCTGATCATTTCAAGGGATGTGATTTTTGATGAAGAAAGTGCATGGGAATGAAAAGACAAAGAGCTGGATTATCAAGTAACACCTCTTCAGACTAATGAAGTCAATCATTTGATTTCTCCAAACCTACAAAATTCAAATCCAGATTCTTTATCATCTTCAAGTCATTCATTTTAACTGCAACTGACTCACCACCAAGAAAGACTCGTTCTTTGCAAGAGGTATATGAAGCTTGTGATGTTGTTTTTGCTGCTAATGAGCCTCAAAGCTATGAGGATGCTGTTGGAGAAGAAGTTTGGTTGCAGGCCATAAATGAAGAAATAAAGATGATTGAGAAGAATAACACATGGCAGCTTGTTGACAAGCCATTGTCCAAAGAGATTATTGGCCTAAAGTGGGTCTTCAAGACAAAGTACTATGAGGATGGCTCTATCCAAAAGCATAAAGCCCGTCTTATTGCCAAAGGATATGCTCAACAATCCAGAATTGACTTTGGTGAGACCTTCGCACCTGTTGCTTGTATGGAAACAATTCGTACGTTCATAGCTCTTGCTGCTCAACTAAAGTTGCTGGTTTATCAATTAGATGTGAAATCAGCACTTTTAAATGAAGAAATTAAAGAAGAAGTATATGTTCAGTAGCCACAACGATATATTGCTATGGGCCAAGAAAACAAAGTGTATCGACTTCAAAAGGCTCTCCACGGGTTAAAGCAAGCCCCACGAGCATGGAATAGTAGCAAGATTGACAACTATTTTAGAAAAATGGATTCCAAAGAAGTCAAGTGAGCCATCATTGCAAGTGAAGACAAAAGGTACAATAAAATTCCTTTTTGCTTGCCTTTACATTGATGATTTGATATATATAGGCAATAGTCTCTTGATGATTGAAGATTTTAAAAAAGCCATGATGAGCCAATTCGAGATGATAGATCTCGAGCTTATGAGATATTTTCTAGGGATGCAAGTGAAGCAAGAAAATGGGAGAATATTTATTTCTCAAGAAAAATATGCTGCTGATTTGATGAAGAAGTTCAACATGACTTGCTGCAAAGCTTATTGTACTCCATGGCAGTCAATGAAAAGCTTTCAAAAAATGATGGAGCTAAGAAAGTTGATGAGACTATCTACAGAAAGCTTGTTGGGTCACTCATTTATCTCACAAATACAAGATCGGATCTTGTTTATGCTGTTAGTAATGTTTCAAGATTTATGAGTGGGCCTAGCCAACTTCATTTTGCTGCTGCTAAGGTATTCTGAGATATGTGCAAGGAACTAAGAATTATGGGGTTGTGTTTCAAGATAATAAATTGCATGACTTTTCTGATAGTGATTGAGCAGGTTCGATTGATGATCGCAAAAGTACTTAGGCTATGTTTTCTTCGTAGAAAGAAAGCCTATTTCTTGGTCATCAAAGAAGCAAAATACTGTGACGATGTTCTCTACCGAGGCTGAGTATATATCAGCATGTGGAGTAGCTTGTGAAGCTGTTTGGCTAAGAAGAATACTCAAAGATATGAAGCATGAAGAATCCTCATCAATCGTACTCTTCTGTGACAATATGTCTGCCATTGCAATGACAAGAATTCAGTTTTTCACAGCCATACCAAGTACATCGAGTTACGGCATCACTTTATCAGAGATTTAGTAAGGAAAGGAGAAATAGAGTTGGCCTTCTGCAAGATTGGAGACCAAGTAACATATATCTTCACAAAGCCACCGTCAACCGAAAAGTTTCTCTATTTTTGTGAAAAGCTTGGAGTGTTAGATGACTCAAAATTAAGAGGGAGTGTTAAAAGTTAATTTTGAGAATTAAAATATATGCATGAACGTTGTGGATTTATTACTCTAGTTTTAATGTCCAGGTTGTAGTTTGGTATTAGGTACAATTAATGTAGTTCTAGAATTATCTATGATGTATTGGCTATGCCATAAGTGTGTGTCCAATATACCAGATCAATTATCAGACTTTTCAGCTCCCCTGTATTTTGTGTTTCTACGTTTCTCTCTGTGGAAAAATATCTATCAAAGACTATGTAATATTTTTAAATTTATTTCTCTTCTCAAGTTGTAGCTGTTCAAGAGCAAGTATGGACAAAAATTCTGCTCTCATCCAGCAAAGCATGTGCTAGGCTGTTCCCGTTGGAATTGGAACCAAGCATCCTCAGAGCAAGTATGGCCACTTGATTAGCTATGGTGCACAGGATTATATTTTTAAATTTATCCATGTACTATTCTTGAGCAGTGCACTGTAAAGGAAAGCATGACTTGTGATTTTTCTTATATAACTTCACGAATCGTTCCTTCTTCAATGGCTCATTGCTTTAGATCTCAAAAGGAGGGACACCAACAAGATGATGATAATTTATTCAAAATAGGTGTGGTGTATACACAATTGTCAAATTAGTCCTAACAGCTTGCTCTCTGATACTGAGGCAGGTTCATGTGCATATCTGCTTGACATCATCTTCCAATGGGGACTCCTTATGGTAATGCAACTTCTTGAGATGGACAGCCACTCCATTCACCCACCAGCTTACGAGCCATTACCATCACCAACAGAGCTAATATATAGATAAACCAAACAAGAGAGAAGGTGGGGGCGTGGAGGAGAGGGAGAGAGAATCGATCCAGTTGCAAAAGGCTTTTTTATTATGGTAATAGAAAGACAAATTTGTGTCTATTTTATAAGTGCCTTATATCTTTCATTCTTATCTTGTTTTCCACCTCTCATGGATGATTATACACACCAACGTACATGCAAGTACGCAACAACATACAAACGACGAAGGCCAGAATAATAGTTTGCATGTACGTTTACCTTGTAGTTGTTTGTTATGTGGTCTACGTTTGAGCTTTAATATGTATGATGGTGTCTATATCACTTTGAGTTGACCTAATGCATGAAAAGATGCATGCTGGTTTGTGTGGAATGCCAACTTTCTGTATCCCATGCCACTAAAAGCATTTTGTATCATTTTGTTATTAATTAGTGGCCATCTCAGTATGAAATAATAAAGGATTTTGATAAGCTGCCCACTTCCAAGAATTTCTACGCTAGCTTTCTGTTGCTCTCCTATGCACCCTAGAAAAGCTCTAGCCTCTCAATAGTGACCTGCACTATCCTCTAAAGCGCATCATTCTTTTAGCCAAAGAATGAAACCAAGACATCCCACCACCCCCTCCCACCATTATTATAAATAGCAGCAACAAGTGATCAAAAATTACTAAGCTTATCTTGGGATCATGGGAGCTACCATTGTGCAGTGAATTGAGCTCTCCAAGAGACTCTCACCTAATTAAGAGAGGAGAGGAGAGGAGAATATTGAGAGTGTGGTGAGATATATTGTCCTAGGGTAGGGTTATGGATATTCAGAGAAAGAATATCAAAGTAGAATCCCTGCTTCCTGAGGTTTCCCTTGATTGGAGGGGCAGAACCTGCAAGCCCAACAAGCATGGGGGCTTGAAAGCTGCTGCATTTATTTTAGGTCTCTCTCTCTCTCTCTCTCTCTCTCTTTTGGGGTGTGGGGGGTGTGTGTGTTCATGCTTAAGGATACCATCTCAACGTGCTCCCCAGTCTGGAATTCAAATTTAATAATATCACGCTTGATAGCTTGATGTTGATTCCCTCTCTCTCTCTCTCTCTCACACACACACACACACTCACACACACACACATACACACTATGATAGCTTCATAATTGAGCACCTGAAAGTCCCGCCTATAGATTTTTTTTTCCCCCTTTACCTATTGAGAAATGGTTTCATTCTAGCTCGCGGTCTGCTAGTGCCAGCGGTTTTAGTTCAGTTTTGTAGGCTCTGATTGCGTCATGTATTATTATAGTTGATATTAAAACTGAACTGATGGCCCTATTAGTTGTTCATATTTTCCTCGCCTTCTCATGTTTTTGGTTTCTGATTTTTTCCCCCCCTTGATTTGTGGTACAATAGTTAATGTTTTAGATCAGAAGGTTCCTCTAAAGGATATCCCTATAGGAAGATGAAATTTTGTGATGAACCCAGCCAGTAATCTGGCACTTGGACTTTCTTTCATCTTTATTTTGTTCATGTATTCAATGTTACATCTTTCATCTAACCATAGTGAATGATTTAGGTCTCCCTTATTATTGCTTATTTTCTTGTTATATATAAAATACATCCTGTTATTATTATTATTTTATCCTTTAACAAATTATAAGACAAGCTAACTGAATATGTCTCTAACCCCCCAAGGGATTTAAAAGCTTCAATTGTTGCGTTTGTTTATTAGTAGTTTTTCGGTTCTCTTAAGCATATTAAGTGATTGATGGGTGAAGCGGTTCCTTCTATCTTTCTTGTTTAGGCCTTCAAGCACTAGAAATCATGTCAATCGCTGCAGTTGGGAACAACCTCATAACATATGTGTTTAATGAGATGCACTTCCCCCTCTCGAGATCGGCAAACATAGTGACCAACTTCATTGGGACTATTTTCCTCCTGTCCCTGCTTGGTGGATTCCTCTCAGATTCTTACATTGGGAGCTTCTGGACTATGTTGATCTTTGGATTTGTGGAGCTCTCAGTAAGTGTTTCTCCTACTCGAACAGTCCTTATCCCTCATACTTCAACCATCGAATTATAATAAGAACGAGTAATTTGGGTCTAGTCATCTTTCGTTCAAGAAGAATTATGCAGTATTTATTTGAATAAATCAAAAGAAAGCCAAGAATACCGTTATGGAATTTAATCTAGGAAAGTTATGAAGCTCTATTTTTAATGGAACGTAAGTTAGTACGACAATTAAAAACAATATCTTCACCTAGAAAGTAGAACCAAGTAGGCCTGACCACTTTCTCTTGTTTGGAATTGTATAAGTTCATAATTTTACAGGGATAGCGAAATCCTCATGCCCACCATTAAAAATAAAGGGTTTGTCGATATGAATGATTGCAAAGGCACAAAAAAAAAAAGTAATAATAGAGGATGAGATTGTTCTTCTTACATTGGTAGGTCATTATGCTCTTAATATCAGGGCTTCATACTATTGTCAGTCCAAGCACACCTTCCACAGCTAAGGCCTCCACAATGCAGCATGACATCTGAAGGAGACCACTGCTCAGAAGCCAAAGGTTTTAAGGCCACTATATTCTTTATTGCTCTCTACTTGGTTGCCTTGGGGAGTGGGTGCCTCAAGCCCAACATGATGTCCCATGGTGCTGACCAATTCAGGAAGGATGATCCTGATCAGTCCAAGAAGCTTTCCACATACTTCAATGCTGCTTACTTTAGCTTCTGCGTCGGAGAACTCATCGCTCTCACTGTTCTTATCTGGGTCCAGACGCAGTCAGGGATGGCTGTCGGATTCGGCGTATCAGCAGCTACCATGGTCATGGGGCTAGCTAGCTTGATTTGTGGTATGTTCTACTATAGAAACAAGCCCCCTCAGGGCAGCATCTTCACTCCTATTGCAAGAGTAAGACTCAAAAACACTCCATTTTATTCTCATGTTCTTAGTATAGCTTGACAAATTTAGCAAACTTGTAGTTGAGTTTGAGATGGGATGAATTACAGGCTCTAATGTCCTTTTTTTTTTATGACTCTAAAACATTTACTATTTTTCAGTGTATTCTATTTTCTTAATATATAGAAAAATGCGTTTCTTTGTTTAATTCCACGAAGGTAATGGAGAAGAATGTAAACATATGTTTACTGTTCGATAGATTTATCACACAATATTTTCTGCTTTACCAAGTCGTGTTGCCTACTTTCTATTTTGTTTAATGTCATTTTATTTTATTTATTTTATTTTTTTCATGTTGACAAGGGTAATGACGATGGTGTACCCAATAGTTGTTTTGCTGATGGAGAAAACCTTTGTGCTTACTCAAAGTTCAAAAAGACTAAAACATAATATTATCTTCTTTACTAATTCATTCTGCATGCTTTATACTTTAGTTTTGTTAATGTTGATGAGCAAAAAACACGATGGATCGATGGTTCAAGCCAGTAGTTATTTAATGGTATCATAAGGATTCTTTTGCCCGAAACGTTTCCTAACAATTCTGGGATTATAATGATTATCCTAATGCTTTTTCTACTGACTAACCTTGCACAAATATAGTGCTCTGATCACAACTCGTTTCTCTCTGTTGGAACTTCAATGAAGTTTCCCATTTGCATCTTTATTTACTCTTGTTGACATCATGGCGGTGGATTTCTTTTAAGCTATTATATTGCTAGTGGCACAGACCTGTTGTAATTTTTTAAAAAAAGAGTAGCTAGATGGATTTTCTTTTTCACAGTATGGGCGACTAACTTTTGATTAGGGGTCAGCCTTTCTTATGGTTAAAGCTGCCTTTCTTATCGCATGCTGCTTCAGTGCTTTGACACTGGAAAGACTTAACTCTAAATCCTCTCCAGAGGAAGAGAGCTTCAGTGGCACTGAAAGCTTTGTTATCCTTTCTCTTGACACCCTTTCGTAAATCCATTCTCTGTACAGTCTCATATACGGTTAAAGCTTGGGGCTCCCTAATTTCACGTCAAAAAAAGAAAAGAAAAGAAAAGAAAAAAAAAAACACATTTAACGGTCTAAAATCTACTGATTAAATTAAGTTTTGAGCACGCATCCTTAACGAGCCCTCAAGCGTGCAATAGTATATGCTGCTATACTACGTTCTAAGGAACTGATCAGGAGATCATCATGAACTTTATTTTAGATGTTCTTGATATCGTTCGATTATATTGGTGTGGTAATTCGGGATTGTTCAAATTATGATCACTTTGGCAGGTTTTAGTAGCTGCCATTACCAAGAGAAAGCAAGTTTGCCCCTCGAATACTGAGTTGCTCCGTCCAAGCATAAACAGTGCCAGCAACCACAAAATAATTTCAGGCCTTGATCTCTCTTCCAATGCCACCAGACTTCTCCACACTGAGAGATTCAGGTTAGCATATTATATGCAGCCATGCTCTTGTTTCCGACTTCGATTTCCAAGCACTTGAAATCATAAACTTGACTCATACAAGTGTAAAATGGTAGCAATTTTTAAAATCTGGGAAGGTGCAAGCTTCATCACATGGCTTCTTTTTGAGTTCTAAACTTAATCTCAGGTTCTTGGACAAAGCATGTATTCGAATCCAAGATGGTTCTAATACAACGGAGAGCCCATGGAAGCTGTGCACCATGGCCCAAGTGGAGCAAGTGAAGATGATACTCTCAGTGATCCCTATATTCGCATGCACCATTATCTTCAACACAATCTTAGCTCAACTGCAGACCTTCTCAGTCCAGCAAGGAAGCTCGATGGATACTAGACTCACCAAAACATTCCACATTCCCCCTGCTTCTCTCCAATCCATCCCATACCTCATTCTCATCTTTCTAGTCCCGATCTATGAGATGGTCGTCGTCCCTCTCGCTCGCAAGTTAACTTCCAGGGACTCCGGTATCTCTCCCCTCCAACGCATCGGCGTAGGCCTCTTCACTGTGACCTTCTCGATGGTCTCAGCTGCACTGGTGGAGAGCAAGAGGAGGGACCTGGCTGTTGGTTCAAACAAGCAGCTCTCCATCTTCTGGGTTGCCCCACAGTACCTCATATTTGGTCTCTCAGAGATGTTCACAGCTGTAGGCCTCATTGAGTTCTTCTACAAGCAGTCCTTGGCAGGGATGCAGTCCTTTCTAACAGCCATGACTTACTGCTCCTACTCATTTGGGTTCTTCTTGAGCTCTCTTTTAGTCTCAATGGTGAACAAGGTGACTTCAGGACCGTCTGGGAGTGGCTGGCTCAGTGACAATAACCTAAACAAGGATAGGCTGGACCTTTTCTATTGGCTTCTGGCAGCGCTTAGCCTCCTTAATTTTTTAAACTATCTATACTGGTCTAGATGGTATTCTTATAACCCATCTTTTAACTCTGGTCCTCAAAACGGGCCTTATGGTGAGGAAGAGTTCCACAGCTTCAGCTCCTCAAAACTTATGGAACCTGAAGATATACTTTTGTGAAGTGCTATAACCTAATATTTTGTTTTAACTTTATATCGACTTTATCCTTGTATCAAAGACGGTTAAAAAGAAAAGAGAGTTTAAAAAAAAAAAGTGGAGAGGCATAGAGATGCCTCTGTTAGGTATGGACCCAACTTGGTGAAAAGGTGGATTGATAACTCTTGTTTATCTTTCTTTTGCTTCCTTAATAATTGACTGTCACAAAGAAGACCTTTTAGGGCCTGAATGTGTTCGATTTGCTTTGATTTCGAGGATCTCTGGAATGATACTACTGCATTGTAAAAAGTAAAAGGAGTGTTTAAAGGAGATTTGCTCTAATTGCAACAGAAGATTGCACCACATGCATTTTGTCCCTTTTCTCTTTCACTGTTATTGTCATCAAGGACCTTATCGCTTCTCTCTTTTCTTATCAATAACAGCAAGAGGCAGATCAAGCCATACTTAGATTACTTTCAACAAGTTGAAGCACCTAGAGCCATGTCCTTTCTCGAGCACCAGTGAACTCTCGCAGCACGTTGACATTGCCTTAATGCACTTATGCTTATGACTGTTATGGTTGGCAAACTAATAAATATCTTGTTGTAGTAGTTTCAGAAATACTTCAAGGCCTATAACTTAGAGAAAGAAACAGGTACTTTGTCAAAGTCTCCAATATGTTGCGACTGTTGCGTGGCAAGATCTACGGTACCCTTTCTTAACTTAGCACCAGATAGCAAAAGCAAAGTTATTACATAAGAAGTCAATGATAAATAAATAAATAAATATAGAAAAGAAAGAGAGAGAGAAACAGAGAAACCATCTCAACTTAAATTTAGCTTAAGTTTAGATTTAGATGAGGGGGTCCTGTATCTATAATCAAAGTTATTGGATTTGATTTGCTATTTTAAAATGATTTTACATAAAAAAAATAATGTAAGTTGGATGCTCCTAACCCATACATGTGTTACTTATATATGTAAATGGAAGTTCCATTTTGCATCCAAGTTAGGGTTTTTTATTAGAAATTTATCCTAGCGTCTTCCTATGTACAGACAAATGGCGTCATGATTTGAGCTTGATTTCATATGACTTAGTTGTTGAAATCATTTAACATATCTCTTTGATTTCAGGGAGTCCAAATAGATTTTTTTTCTCCCTCTTTAACATTAGGCATGTTTCCTTTGATCGGACCTTAGATGGGTAATCCAAAATCAACATTAGTATTTTTTTTCAAATCCCACCATTGCCCTAAACCTACCCACACTACAAGAAAATAATGAAATAGCGACGCAAAGATGCGTCGCTAAAATTGCGACTACATTGCGACGCCTCCGCGTCAAAAAAACATTGCAACGCAATAGCGACGCATTAGCGACTCAATAAACCATAAAATTAAAAAAAAAAAAATTTTAAACTTAGCGACGTAAAAATGTGTCGCAATGTTTTTAAAAAATTAATTATGTTAAATAGCAACGCATTAGCGACGTAATAAACATAAAATAAGAAAAAATATATTTAATATAGCAACGCAACAATGCATCACAAATATAATAAAAAATTAATTTTTATAAATATAATTATGAAATAAAAATATTGCGATGCAACTCAGTGCGTCGCAATATATTTCAAAAATATAATAATTTTAAATAGCGTCGGCATTAGCGATGCAATAGACCAAAAAATTATAAAAATTAATTTTAATTTAGCGACGTAGTAATTGCATCGCAATTATTTTAAATGAAATTAATTTTTTATATATATTTAAAAAAAATATTACGACGCAAAACAGTGCGTCGCAATTTTTTTAAAAAACTTAATTATTTTAAATAGCGATGCATTAGCGATGCAATAAACAAGAAAAATATAAAAATTATTTTAAATTTAGCGATGCAATAATTGTATTGCAATTAATTTAAATAAAATTTATTTTAAGAAAATAGTATTATGAAATAAAATATTGCGATGCAATCCAGTGCATCGCAATGTTTTGTTAAAAATAAATNGGTACCAGTGTCTGTCATCTGTCATCTGTCAGTACACATCATGTGTAGCCCTCTTAAACATCCCCTAAGAGGAAGGGTCCTGGTACCAGTGTCTGTCATCTGTCATGTGATAATCTGTCATGTGTGAATCTGTCATGTGATAACCGAGGTGACACATAAAGTTTTACTGTCATTATCATGATTACATATTATCATAGTAATAACATGATTTTGCCAAATTAACATAATTACATTTAACTGTAATTTCACAGTTCAATAATTAATAAAATATAATACTTGACTTACTTACCACAGTACACGAATTTCACTTGATAACCCAGCTAATTGGACTCCTGGGCACCTACAGAATCATTTTCCATTATTAAATTTCTAAAATCTGAATTATAAAATAATTCTTAAATTCTACCCAAACCACTTCACGGGCCCAACTTTGGGCTTGAATATCTCTCAATGTATACACCCAAATAGGGAAATAAAATTATTCCCAGAAACTAGAATAAATCCTGATTCGGGCCATATTTTTATTTTTCATTCTCGGCCCGATACAAGGCCCAAAACGCTGCTCAAACTGGGCTCAGAAACGGCCCAACAAGGCCCAAACATCCAACGGCCCAGCGGCCCATTAATTCAATCAACCCAGCTCCTCTGTTTCAAACGAAACAGAGGAGCCGAGATTTGCGCCGGCGGCCAGGGCCGCCGCCGGCCAATTGAAGGCGGTCCGGCCGCCGTTGGCCGGACCGTGGCCGGTCGCCGCCGCGGCCATCCTCCCCCATGCTCTATCTCTCATCAATTTGGACTTTAACTCACCTTCTCTCTATCTCAATCGCGGCGGCTCGAAACTCACGCCGGCGACTTTGCCGGCTCAATCCGGGGTGGTCCGGCCTCCGGTGGCCGGGCCAGAGCCGGCCACCGCCGTGGCCGGCCCCCCTCTCCTTCTTTCCCTTTAATTTCACTCTTTTCTCTCTATCACCCGCGGCTTACGGATTACGCCGGCGGCACGGCCGGCCACCATGGCCGGCCGGACCTCCACCGGACGCACGCCCGGCGCCGGTGGAGGTCTCCGACCAAGGCCCAGGCCCGGCGAGGCGGCGAGCACACCGCCGGGCCCGAACCAAGGATCGGACCGGCGGTCGATTCTTCACAGTCACTCTTTCTCCTCCTCCGCCCCTCTCTCTCTCATTGTTCTCCGGCACCCCACCGGACGCCGCCCCCGGTGCCGGTGGGGTCGTCGGCCGGGGCTCAGGCCCGGCGAGGCGGCGGGCACGCCGCCGGGCCTGAACCAATCTCACGGAGAGGGAAGGGGAGAGCTGGGTTCTGTAACCCGGCTCCTCCCTCCTCTTCGTTCTTTTTTTTTTTTTTTTTTACTTTTCTCTCTCTCTCTCTTCTCTCTCTCATGCATGGTTAGAGGACTTACCAGAGACAAGCACGCTGGGGAAGAAGTCCGCACGAGGAGATGATGAGAAGGGGGCACCCACGTATGGTGGGAGGAGGGTTCTACCCATCTTTTATAGGTATTGCAGAGTCCCCAAATCAAGGGACTCTGTAATTAGATATACTTGAAATTTAAATATCTAGAGTCTATCATATCATCTGATCACGTGATAACTCTCACGAGCAATTAAGATATACCTGGAATTCAAATATCTGGAGTCTATCATCTGACCTCGTGATAATTCTCACGAGCAATTAAGATATATCTGAAATTCAATTATCTGGAGTCTATCATCTGACCTCATGATAATTCTCACGAGCAATTGCGAAATCTAGGGGATTACAACTGTCCAAATCATTTTCAGCCCTAAGGGTTGCGCTAAATGTTTATCAAGCGACTGTACTACTTAAAGCCGGGCTACGCGTCCCAGATTTTCATACAGGGCGAATAGAATCTATTCGCCAACTCATCTTCCGCGTTCTTCCGAATAAATCATCATTTTTTTAATTCCTTTCACCGTACGCTATCATTGACCTAAAAATGGACTCAGCTTTCATTTAGCAGCCACTAGAGCAATATGCCACGCCTTATGTAATCAAGTACGTTTTGCTTAGTGAAGTTGAAAACAACAAAAAAAAAAAAAACTTTGCCATGCGGTCCTTTTGCTCAACCATGCTAATAAAAAGTCCCTTCATTTAAAATTTCGATTCAAATGCTTTCTTTCTTTAATTATATATATATATAAAAGTAAATTTTATAATGCCTTTGAATAATGTTATAAATGAAAAAAAAGTCTAAAAGCATGAGAGAATGATATAAAAATTTAAGGCATTGATAAAACTCTTAAATGAATGGAATTAAAATTTAATTTTAAAAAAAATTATGAAAAAGTATCTTAACTAAACCCTTATTTATTCCGTGCCTTCACCGAGTAATGTCATATGTTTGGATTTGTATTTTTCATCGGTTTGTCTAACATTCTTCAAAGCTTGGTAGCATTTTTGAAAAAAGAATAGCAACAAAGCTGGTTGAGCCAGTTAGGCCACTGTCTTACGGGAGACAGCAAACCATAAATGCATCAACTTATTGAAAAACTTATTCTAATTAAACATATTAAAGCTCATTCGAAAGAATAAAATATTTTATTATAATTTCCTTCTCTTATGCATTATGATTATTGTTTTTTATAGCAAAAAAAAGTTCAAAACCTTATAAAAACAATTCCTCGTACATTAGCAGATGTAATCTATACAAATTACAGAGGAAGGAATATTATTCACCAAATATATATTTTTTCGATGTTGTCCAATTTGCTAGGCAATTAGCTACTTAGAGATATGTAAGCACTCAATCCCCTACTTTAAAGAAATGTTGAATTAGATGTTTCTTAAAAAAAGGTATTCATAAATAATCTAATATTTAACCATTAATTCAGATTACAATATTAGATGTTTACCCTCTTCAATGATTCTAAAATTTTGATTCAATTATATTGTTGCTCTCAACTTTAACCAAATCTCTATTAATTGGCAAAAGGAGCTAAAAAGAATAATAAAGATATTACTAAAGTAAGGATAATATATCACCATAGTTATTTATTACTACTTTTGCACCAGAACTTTCAGAATGAATTGGGCTATTAAAGTTAACCTTAATATATTTGGCTATGGGGGAAGCTAAGGAGTGAATTTTATTTGACATTCTAAAGGAATACATAGAAAGAAGTCCCAGATGCCATATATATTAGGTTGATCGATGTTGTTTAAAACTTTTGAATGAAACTTCCGCTTTCATGTGTTAATAACTTTACCTTAAGGGCGCATTTGGTATGATGGCATGGATGGGATTGGATTGTGATATGGCTGACGTAACCACGAGGGCAATTATGACAAAATCTAAATATTAAGGCAGCCCCGCCCCGGCATCTCCAAGTTGGCCAAGTCGGCCCCGACCTTCCCTGGTCGGCCCCGGCATCTCCGAGTCGGTCAAATCGGCTCCGACCTTCCCTGGTCGGCCCCGCTCGGCCCCGACATCTCCGAATTGGCCAAGTTGGCCCCGACCTTCCCTGGTCGGCCCCGCTCGGCCTCAGCATCTCCGAGTCGGCCAAGTCGGCCCCGACCTTCCCTGGTCGGCCCCGGCATCTCCGAATCGGCCAAGTTGGCCCCGACCTTCCCTAGTCGGCCCCGCTCGGCCCGGCATCTCCGAGTCAGCCAAGTCAGCCCCGACCTTCCCTAGTTGGCCCCGCTCGGCCTCGGAATCTCCGAGTCGGCCAAGTCGGCCCCGACCTTCCCTGGTCGGCCCCGCTCGGCCCCGGCATCTCCGAGTCGGCCGAGTCGGCCCTGCTCAGCCTCGGCGCCCTCCAGGGGTCAAGGCTATCTTAGGTCGGCCCCACAACGGTCCTGACTGTTCGCGTCGCCGTCCTTCTAACGCGCATCGTCTGGCATCCCAGGCCCAACTACCCACTGGCCACGCCGCTGATGGGACTGGGCCTAACTACCTGTCAGCCCCATTGACCGATGGGACATAGCTCATCAACCCACCGACCAACCCAAATTCACGCAACCCCACAAACCCTGCGGACATTCCTTTCTTACGGAACTCCATGTGTTTGTGCAGGTGTCAACCCCCTATAAAAGGGTAAGTCCACTCAGGAACAAGGTACGCAAACTCATACACTCGCTACCCTGATACCCAGAAAGGGGATTCCCCTCTTTCGGAGGACTCATCTTTCCTCCCCAGAGCTCGTCTAAGCTCTTCCTAAGCTGTGACCCGGTTAGTGACTTGAGCGTCGGAGGGTCTCCACCGGAGCATCCCTTCGGTCTTGGGACTTTTTGCAGGCCATCCGATCAGGCGTGGGACTGTAGATTAAGTAGCTCTCTTCTTTCGACGTTCGAGATCGGGAATCAGGCATCATCAGATTGGAGCGCCAGGTAGGGGGGTGAGGCAAGCAAAAAGGCCCAAACCCTACAGTATACTTCTCTTTTCTCTCCCTCTCCCAATAATGGTGATGACATGAGCTCAGGATGCCTCAGTCAGCCACCCCGGGGGCATCTTCCCCCGACTAAGCAGCAGGAGACCAACCTACCTGTCGCTGATCCTCCTGTCATTTCTCCTCAACCAGAAGTGGTTGCCTCGGCTGCGGAGCAGTTGGCAACCCTCACTCAGCAAGTTTAGACCCTCACTGCTATGGTCCACGGACTTCAGTAGCAGCAGTCTGTGGCCACCCAGCATCAGACCGCTCCCCCTGTAAGTCAACAGTATGCAAGGGGAGGTTCTCCTCAATGAGAGGCCGGTCGTCACCGAGCTTCTCTAAGGAAGCTTCGCCGTGAGTCCCTCAAGCTACCGCGATCTCCAGATTATGGCCCAAGCAAGTTTCCTCCAGAGTTGCACCACCAGGAGGAAACAAAGTGGAAATCCCATCTTCCGCGTCCTTCTCCTTCTTCTTCATCTTCCTCTTCTTCATCCTCCAAGCCATCTTGGAGGGCCCCGACAATCAACCGCCAGGCGGAGGAGTGCCTGAACGAGTACAACCGGCGACTAGACGAGCTCACCAGGAAGATCAACAATCAACCGGAGGAGGAGTATGACACCCGTCCTCCTTACACTAGTCGGATACTGGAGGAGCCCATCCCCTCTAGATTTTAATTCCCCCAGATAGATCCATACAATGGCACGATGGATCCTCTCGACCACCTCGAGAGCTACAAGGCCATGATGCAGGTCTAGGTTGCGTCAACGCCCTTCTCTGCAAAGCTTTCCCTGCTACTCTACGGAAGGCTGCTCGCGCTTGGCACTCGCGCCTGTCCCCCCATAGCATCGACTCCTTTCGGGAGTTGAAAAAGGCCTTTCTGGCATATTTTGATGCCTGCCGGCGAATCCTGAAGGTCACGGACAGCCTCTTCTCCGTGCGCCAGAAGGAGGGGGAATCGCTGCGGGACTTCGTATCCTGATTCAAAACCGCCGCCCTTGAAGTCTACCATCTGGATGACGCGGTGGCAACGCTGGCGCTGAAGCGGGAACTCCTCTCGTCCCGCTTCACCTTTTCTCTGGACAAGAAGCCCCCGGGTTTCTACTCCGACCTTTTCCTCCAAGCTTAGAAGTACATCCGCGTGGATGAGGCCAACCTCACCCGCCGGGAATCATCAAGGAGCTCCAACCGCGAGCCTGCTCATCCTGAGCCAAGTAGGCCCTCTCGCCACCGGTGGCCTGACCCGTCTCGCCGATCCGACAACAGGCGTCGAAGCCATGTCTCTGACGAGAGCAAGCTCACGCCTCTCCTTGCCCCTCAATCCCACATCCTGATGGAAATCGAGGGCGAGCCTTATCTCCAGCGCCCTCCTCCTATGAAGAAAGGTCCACCCCGCAACAAGAGCCGTTATTGCCGATTCCATCGAGACTACGGGCACAACATCGATAGCTGCTTCAGCTTGAAGTGCGCTATTGAGGAGCTCATCCATAGGGGCTACCTCGGCAAATATGTCCAGAAGGGGCCACAACTGCTGCCGGCACTCATGGGACCCCCACCTGCTCAGGCCGCTATCGACAATACCCCCACGAAGCGGATAGTTGGAATGGTGTCTTGGGGAGCGGCTTCCTCATCCAAGCGGCCAAGAGGGGAGGACGCACCGGGTAATGTAGTTCTCGAGGGTGGACTGGTGAATTTTGAGAATGTAAACAATGAAGGCATCGCCGTCTCTATGACGATCGCCAAGCACCATGTAAAAAGGATATTGGTTGATAGTGGCAGCTCAGCTGACATCCTCACTTATGACGCTTTTATTCGGATGGGATTATCTCTAGACTCTCTCCAGCCTGTAGCAACCCCGTTGGTCGGATTCACTGGGGATTCAGTAAGGGTTGAGGGTGAGATATCTTTTCCTGTGACAGCCGGAACACCGCCATGCCAAAGCATAGTGATCATGAAGTTCTTGGTTGTGCGGGTCCCCTTAGCATACAATGCCATTCTCGGGCACCCAGGCTTAAATCTATTGGATAGATTATCTCTACCCGACACCTGCTGGTGTAGTTCCCTACTAGCGGAGGTGTTGGAGAGATAAAAGGCGAGATCGGTTCATTCTGCCCTGCTATCACATGGCGTCAAGCCTTTGGAGGCCGAGACGGTCCCAGAGGCACCTGACCCTAGGGAGTCCGATAGGGAGGGGAGCCGGCCGAGCACCTCCTGACGTTTCCCCTCGGGGACGATTCGGCGAAGACCGTGCGCATCGGCGGACTCCTCCCCCCGGAGGATCGCAATCGCCTCCTGACCTTCCTACGGGCCAACTCAGACGTTTTTGCTTGGTCAGCATCTGACATGCCCGGTATTCCTCCATAAGTAATCATCCACAAGCTCAATATCGATCTGAAGCACTGTCCAATCCGCTAGAGGAAGAGGACCTTTGCTCCCGAGCGACAAAAGGCCATCGATGAGGAGGTTAACAAATTGCTCAATGCCGGCCACATCCGAGAGGCGCATTACCTAGCTGGCTGGCCAACGTGGTCATGGTGTGAAAGGCAAACGGGAGCTAAAGAATTTGCATCGACTTCACCGACCTCAACAAGGCATGTCCGAAAGACAGTTTCCCCCTACCAAGGATAGACCAGCTGGTAGATTCCACCTCCGGCCATGGGCTCCTCAGCTTCATGGACGCCTTCTCCGAATACATCAGATAAAGATGGACCCCAGTGATGAAGAGCACACATCCTTTGTGACAGAAAAGGGGATTTATTGCTACAAGTGATGCCCTTCGGTCTCAAAAACACGGGGGCGACCTATCAAAGATTGATGAACAGGTGTTTCAGGATCAGCTAGGTCGAACATGGAAGTCTATGTGGATGACATGCTGACCAAGAGCATCCATGCTTCTGATCATGTCTCTGATATAGAGAAAACTTTCAGCAACCTCCGCCGCTTCCAGGTCAAGCTGAATCCCAAGAAGTGCGCCTTCGGAGTCATGGCGGGCAAGTTCCTGGGTTTTATGGTGACTCAGCGGGGGATCGAAGCAAACCCAGAGAAAATCAGCGCTATCCTCGACATGAGACCACCATCCAGCAAGAAGGAAGTATAATGACTAACGGGAGGGTGGCAGCTTTAAGTCGTTTCCTCTCCAGATCAGTCGAGAGGTGTTTACCTTCTTCAAGGCCCTGCGAAAATTAAACAGTTTCGAGTGGACGGACGACTGCCAGAAAGCCTTCGATGACCTGAAGGCGTTTCTGTCTTCTCCTCCGCTCCTATCCAAACCAAGGGATGGGAAAAGTCTCTTCCTTTACCTAGCTGCTTCTTCGGAGGCCGTTAGCTCAGTCTTGGTGCGTCTCGACGCTGATGGAACCCAGAAGCCCATTTATTACATGAGCAAGGTGATCCACGATGCAGAAGTCAGGTACTCCAAGACAGAAAAAATCATCTTCGCTCTGATCGTCTTTGCTCGGCGTCTCCGCCCTTATTTTCAAGCTCATCATAGTGGTGCTCACGGACCAGCCCCTCCGAGCCATTCTGGCTCATCCCGACACCTCAGGCCGACTTGCCAAGTGGGCCATCAAGCTAGGAGAGTTCGACCTTTCCTTCCAAGCGCGCCGCCTTGAAGTCCAAGTTCTGGCTGATTTCCTAGTTGAGTGCACTTCGGCGGATGAGGAGACCAGGGAGGTTTCCGTGGAACACCATGAGCCCGGGCCAAGCAGCGATGGAGAAACCTGGATCCTCCATGTAGACGGCGCGTCAAACTCTCAGGGAAGCGGTGCCGGTCTCATTCTTGCCGGACGGGTGGAGAGAAAGCAGAATGCGCCTACAGTTTCTATTCAAAGCCACCAATAACCAGGCCGAGTATGAGCCTTGCTGGCAGGATTAAGGCTGGCCCAAGAATTTAGAATAAGGCGTCTCAGAGCTTTCACCGACTCGCAACTCATCTCCGGACAAATCAACGAGAGTACGAGGTGCGTGACCCTGCTATGACTCAATACCTGGGCAAGGTTCGGCTCTTGGTCTCTCCGTTAGCTTATCTCCGTTAGCTTATTTCAGCAGTTACATCCCCGGAGTGAGAATGCCAAGGCCGACATCCTTTCCCGCTTGGCTACCTCCGCCGACAGTATCGCAAGAGACGCCTACATCGAATACCTAGAAAGGCCCAGCATAGAAGATGGCGAGGAAGTCCTCCGCTCACCCAAAAGCCTACATGGATGGATGCCTACGTCCGCTATCTCACTGACGGCACCCTCCCTGATGATCGCAATGAAGCCAAGCTGCTCAAGTGGAGGGCTTCCAAATTCGTCCTCCTAGACGGACATCTATACAGGAGGTCATTCTCTTACCCTCTGCTTAGATATGTAGGACCTGCCGACACCGACTACATCCTTAGAGAAATCCATGAAGGCATCTGCGGAAATCACCTGGGGGGAAGGTCCCTGGCCCAGAAGGCCCTTCGGCAGGGATACTTCTGGCTTACCATGAGGGAGGACGCTGCCAAACTAGTTCAGAAGTGCGATGGTTACAGCGCCACGCACACATCCAACACCAACCATCTACCCTGCTCAACCCGCTCTCAGCCCCCTGGCCCTTCGCCCAGTGGGGAATGGACATCCTTGCGCCATTCCCCCCAGCTTCGGGACAGCAGAGATTCTTGCTAGTAGCCATCGACTATTTCACCAGTGGGTCGAGGTCGAGGCACTGGCTAAGATCACTGAGAGTAAAGTCAAAGCCTTCTTCTGGAAGTCGATTATATGCCGCTTTGGCCTACCGCGCACCCTCGTCACGGACAACGGTCGCCAGTTCAACAATGAAGCATTCAAGACTTTTTGTGGTGAGCTAGGCATTTACCATCGATTCACCTCTGTCAGCCACCCCCAGACCAATGGGGAGGCCGAGGTCATGAACCGCACCATTCTCAAGGGCTCAGGACTCGGCTAGATGGATCGAAAGGTCGATGGGTGGAGGAACTCCCTAGTGTGATATGGGCTTACCATACGACCCCCTAGAGCCCCGACAGGCGAGACCCCCTTCAATCTCGTCTTCGGATCCAAAGCCGTCATCCCTGTTGAGATCGAACTGCCCAGTCCGTGCATGGAATCCTTCAACGAGGAAGACAATTCCATATTGATACGAGCCAACTTAGACTTTATCGACGAAGCACATGACCAGGCAAGGCTGCATATGGCGACTTTCCGTCAGCGGGCAGCCAAGTACTACAACGCCCGAGTTTGTTCCAAGGTCTTTCTCCATGGAGATCTGGTTTTAAGAAAGGCTGAGGTATCTAAGCCTACGGAGGGGGCAAACTATCCCCCATCTTGGAGGGTCCTTACCATATCACCGAGACATTCCACCGGAGGGCATACAGACTAGAAGAGCTCAACGGACAAGCCATTCCGCATACCTGGAACGCGGATAATCTCTACCGATATTATCAATGATGTATCTCCAAAATACGAGCAATAAAAGGATCCCTTCCAATGCCACGGCCCGCTCTCCCTTGCATTCAAGGACCAGATCTCGCTAAAGGAGCTCACCAGCATCGCAGCTAACGGGACACCTCTTGGTCCGGCTTAGAGACACCCCCGAGTCGGTTCAAGTCCCTAACAGCTCCGTACCCAATCGGATCACCCCTCGGACGGTACATAAATCCCCGAGGTGGTTCTAAAGGAGCTCGCCGGCATCGCGGCTAACGGGACACCACTCAGTCTGGCTTCGAGATGCCCCCGAGTTGGTTCAAGTCCCTAACAGCTCCATACCCGGTTGAGTCACCCCTCGGATGGTACACAAACCCTCGAGGTGGTTCTAAAGGAGCTTACCGGCATCGCGGCTAATGGGACACCACTCGGTCTGGCTTAGAGACGCCCCCGAGTTGGTTCAAGTCCCTAACAGCTCAGTACCCGGTCGAGTCGCCCCTCGGGTGGTACACAAACCCCCAAGGAGGTTCAAAAGGAGCTTGCCGGCATCGTGGCTAATGGGATACCACTCAGTCTGGCTTGGAGATGCCCCTGAGTCGGTTCAAGTCCCTAACAGCTTCGTACCGGTTGAGTCAACCCTCGGGCGGCACACAAACCCTGAGGTGGTTCTAAAGGAGCTCGCCGGTATCGTAGCCTACGGGACACCACTCGGCCCTGGCACGGAGGTGCCCCCAAGGCGGTTAAGAGCCAAAAGGCTCCGTACCCACCTAGTCGCCCCTCGGGCAGCACACAAACCTCCGAGGTGGTTCTAAAAGAGCTCGCCGACCCTCACGATCTCCAAGTCTGCCGAGTCGGCCCCGACACCCCTGGTCGGCCCCACTCGGCCTCAACATCTCCAAGATCAGGCCGAGTCAGCCTAGACCTTCCCGGTCAAGCCCCACTCGGCCCCTGGCATTTTCAAGCCAATCTCAGCGCTAAGTTGCCCTCGAATCGTTCTAAGTCCTTAGAATATTCGAGCGCAGACGAATCTCCCTTCAAATGATAGCTCAAGGCATCCTAAGTAATCTCCTACGCGGTCAGTTTATACGTCGAAGACGCATCTCAACATTGGCCAACCTGATACAACGGTTCGACCACGGCATTATCAACGTGCGCAACACTTAGAGTAAAGGGGCATCTTAAAAGAAAGGCCCTCTCTCATCAATAGGTACGGATCCGTTAAGAAATGAGCAAGACAAAGGACAAAAGCGTCTTCACAAAAAGTTCTTCTTCATTGATAATGAAATTGAAGTACAAAATTTAGCCCGAGGCCGGTTACAAAAAGAAAAGGGAAAAGAAACAACAACTTTTTAGGGCTCGTTTGGGCCCAGCTCTGTTGGGAATTGTATCTTAAAGCCAATCATTTGATGATTGTGCTAATGTAAATTGTATATAAATCGATATATTAATAAAAGTTATTTGGCAGTTTATTCATTACAAGAACATCTTCTTAAAACTCATAATGATAATGAAGCCCTCAGGATCTTCCTTCACGATAAAGGAGGATTTATCTTTGAAGGTCCTTAAAAGAATTCGTGACCAAATGATATACTATGACAGGGATATAGTACTATCAATTATAGGACGTTGTATATCATATTTGTTGGTTGTCCTCTTAACCAATGAGTGTAGAGACACTGGTATGACATACAGGTAAAGTGTAGGAGTATATTTCTGTTGACCCAATTATTGATTTTGATGATTAACAAAACTAATTGAGTATAACATTTGAAGTTATTAATGATTTTGGTTAAGTTTTTTTAGTTTATGATTTGATTTATTAATCAAAATCACAAGAAAAATCAAGTTCTAGTTCGAATCTAATGTCAAGGTAAGATTGCAGATATTAGAGTCGACACATGGAATCGCAGAGTCGACTCCAAAAAATGGCACAGACTTAGAGTCGACACCTGGACTGTTAGAGTCAACTCCAATAGAAAAGACAGAACGATGGTTTTTCTGGTCATGACTTAGAGTCGACTTCTGGACTGTTAGAGTCGACTCCAGAAGATTTTCGTGTCGACCCCAGAAAAGTCAGAGACGACTCCAGATTGAGCGGATTGAGGATTTTTGATTTAGAGCCGACTCTAGAAAAGTTAGAGTTGACTCCAGTTTGTCAGAAACTACTTCAGAACTATCAGAACGTCTCTAAACTTTATCTTTATATTTTTAATCCCAATGGCTATTACTATATTTGGTTCTAATCCTTCTTACACTTGTTTCTAACGGATAGTTTTTGGCTATTTATGGATTAAGAAGAATCTATAAGAAGAGGTTTCATTGTATCCGAAAAAGGAGAGGAAAAATAAGAAAACAGAGAGAAAAATCAGAAAAATAAGAGTGAAATCCATCAGAAAATCAAAAGAGAAAAGAGGGAAGATTCGAAAGGAAAGATTATACTGATCTCCCAAAAGAAAAGAGAGAGATTTTGAGCATTCCTTGTTCTATTTTGAAGAAATCCCAAAGAAGAAGCAAGCCCTAGCTTTCTAATCTTCGGAGCTTCAAGAGCATTCTAAAGGAAGATCCACTCAAGAGAAGAGAAGAGGCAAGCCCTAGCTTTCTAATCTTCGGAGCTTCAAGAGCATTCTAAAGGAAGATCCACTCAAGAGAAGAGAAGAAGCAAGCCACCAAGATCTGCAAATCAGGCTTTGATTCCTATCTCTTTAGTTTTGTTCTATTATTGTATATTTGCTCATTGGAGGAGCCTTTAAATTTGTAAAAACGTTATTGTTTGCTGGGTCAATCAGAGGATTGATTCCATTGAGGCTGTTAGCCTTGAGCAAGCAGTTTGCTTGTGTTGTAAGGTTGTGTGCTGGTGAGCCTTGAAAACCAGCTGGGTTCGTTGTGCACCCGAGAAAACATCAAGTTTGAGTTGTGAGCTTGCAAAACAACTCTGCTGTAATCAGATTGATTATAGTGTGGACCCAAGAGGTACTTGGGAGTGGATGTAGGTGTAGGTACACGAACCACTATAAAACTTCTTGTGTTTGCAGTGATTGTTTCCTTATCTCTTACTCTCTATCTTTGCACACTATTTTAATTCGTATACATCTAAGTTTTCACTTCCGCTGGGGGATTGTTTTCTTAAAAGGAGTTTAATTTTTGAAAAACCCAATTCACCCCCCCTCTTGGGTTGCTATCTGGACCAACAATTGGTATCAGAGCTAGTGCTCATTTGATTTGATCTAACGATCAAGAGTCAAAGATCCACATGGCAACTCAAGCTGGTTCATCTTTTTTCGAAGGCCAATCTACAAATAGACCACCTTGTTTAATGGTTTAAACTATGGTTATTGGAAGGCTAGAATGAAAATTTTCATTCAAGCACTTGACTATGATCTATGGAGCATTATAGTCATGGACCATACACACCCACTACTAGAATTAATGGCATGGAGATTCCTAAACCGAAACGGAATGGGATGAACATGATAAAAAATTGGCACAACTTAATGCCAAGGCTATGAATGTTTTGTACTGTTCATTAGATGCAAATGAATTCAATCGTATATCTATTTGCATTTCTGCTAAAGGAAATCTGGGATAGACTTGAGGTTACCCATGAGGGAACAAATCAAGTCAAGGAATCCAAGATTAACATGCTAGTTCATAAATATGAATTGTTTAAAATGGATGCATGTGAATCTATTTCTGATATGTTTACAAGATTTACTGATATAGTTAATGGTTTAAAAAGTCTTGGTAAATCTTATGATAATTCTGATCTTGTGAGAAAGGTTTTGCGTTCCTTGCCTAGGACTTGGGAAGCTAAAGTGACTGCAATACAAGAGGCAAAGGATCTAAGTACCCTACCCCTAGAAGAATTATTGGGATCCTTGATGACTCATGAGCTTCAATTAAGCAACATGTTGATGATGATGAGTCAAAGAAGAAGAGGACTATGGCTCTTAAGATTTCTGAATATATGGAAGAGCCTCATGAATCTGAAGATGAAAGTGATGATGAGGACATGGCACTCATCACAAGGAAATTTAAAAGATTCATGAAGAAGAAGAAGTTTGAAAAGAAAAAGCCCTTTGCAAGAAAAGATGAGGACAAGGGCAAAGAAAAAAAGTTATTGTTTTGAATGCAAGAAGCCGGGTCACTTTAAATCTGAATGCCCTCAACTAAAGAAAGGCACCCGGAGATTCAAAAAGAAGGCAATGATGGCCACATGGAGTGATTCGGAAAGCTCAAGTTCCGAAGAAGAAGAAAAGAGTGAAATGGCCAATCTATGCTTCATGGCGGACAATGATGAGGTAAGTCCGAGTTTTCTTGATGACTTCACTTTCGATGAATTGCATAGTGCTTTTTATGAATTAATGGATGATTTTGCGAACCTAAGTTCAAAGAACAAAGATTTGAAAAATCAAATGCAAAAACTATCTTAGAAAATGAAAAGCATGTTGTAGATAAAGAACTTTTGATAAAAGAAAAGAAAGTTTGAAAAATGAAGTTGATAGACTTAAACCTATAGTTGATAAATTTACTCTAAGCTCTATCAAACTTAATATGATTTTGGAAATCAAAAGGCTATTTTTGATAAAGCTGGATTAGGATATAATCCACTTAAAAAGCAAAAATCTTGAAAAATATTTTTGTACATGCTGAAAAATCATCAAATATTACTTGTTTTAAATGTGGAAACAAAGGACATAAATCTTATATGTGTAAAACTCCACATGATAAAAGAAAGATGATTTGGGTTCCCAAAGGAACAATATTTAATGCATCTAACCATGAAGGACCCAAGAAGGCTTGGGTACCTAAAATTAAGATATATTTTGCAGGAGTGTCTTGCAGCCATCAGACTGAAAAGAAAATGGTACCTTGATAGTGGTTGCTCAAGACACATGACGGGTGACAAAGATCAATTCATCACCCTTGAATCAAAAAGAGGTGGAGTAGTACTTTTGGTGATAATGGTCAAGGCCATATCATGGGTATTGGTAAGATTCAAATTACTCCATCTACTCATATTGATAATTTTATATGTTGATGGACTTAAACATAATCTAATAAGTATTAGCCAACTGTGTGACAAAGGTTTCAAAGTTTCCTTTGAAGCTTCTGTTTGCACTGTTACTAATCCCATTGATAACCATTATTCTTGTTGGTAAACGTTATGGCAATGTGTACTTAATTGATTTGAGTAATTTATCTCCAAGTAATCATTGCTTAGTTGCTAATAATGCTAAGATGAATGAGATTGGTTGGCTATGGCACCGTAGATTAGGTCATGCAAGCACACACCTAATTTCTAAATTATTGAAAATGGATTTAGTTAAAGGTATTCCTAGCTTAAATTTTGAAAATAATCGAATATGTGATGCATGTCAATTTGGAAAACAAACAAGAACTTCTTTCAAATCTAAGAATGTTGTTTCAACTACTAGGCCACTAGAGCTACTACACATGGACCTTTTTGGACCTACTAGAACCACAAGTCTAGGAGGAAAGAAATATGGTCTAGTGATAGTAGATGATTACTCTAGATTCACTTGGGTAATGTTTTTGGCTCACAAAGATGAGACTTTCTCAATATTCATGAAATTTGTTAAGAAAGTCACAAATGAGAAAAACACTACCATAGTGTCTATTAGAAGTGATCATGGAACTGAATTTGAAAATCACTTATTTGAAAAATTCTGTTTTGAAAAAGGCATACATCATAACTTTTCTGCACCTAGAACACCGCAACAAAATGGAGTTGTAGAAAGAAAGAATAGGACTTTAGAAGACATGGCCCGTACCATGCTATGTGAAAGCCAACTTCCAAAATATTTTTGGGCGGAAGCTATAAACACAGCATGTTACATCCTAAATAGAGCCCTAATTAGACCTATCCTTAAGAAAACTCCCTATGAACTATGGCATCAATAGGAAACCAAATTTAAGTTATTTTCATGCATTTGGTTGTAAATGTTTTATTCATAACAATGGTAAGGATAATCTTGGGAAGTTTGATGCAAAGTCTGATGAAGGTATTTCCTAGGATATTCTACATCTAGCAAGCATATAGAGTATTTAATAAGAAGAAGCTTAGTTGTAGAAGAATCCATTCATATAGTGTTTGATGAGTCTTTAGCATCAAGTTCAGATAAAATTGATGATGAGGAAGATACATCTTTGATTGAAAGATATTGAAAAATTAAATGTATCTTCAGATCAAGAACCTGAAGTTAAGGATGATGACTCACCTAAGGATGATGGTATTGATACTGCTCATAATGATAAAGATCTACCTAGAGATTGGAGATATGCTTATGGTCATCCTAAGGACCTAATCATAGGTGATCCATCTCAAGGTGTAAGGACTAGATCATCAATGAGAATATCAATAATCATCTTGCATTTGTATCTCATATAGAACCTAAAACTATAGAGGAAGCTGAGAAAGATAGTTATTGGATGTTAGCAATGCAGGAAGAGTTAAACCAATTCACTAGGAACCAAGTTTGGACCCTAGTAGATAGACCTAAAAATCACCCTATAATAGGATCTAAATGGGTTTTTAGAAATAAATTGGATGAAAATGGATTGGTAATTAGAAATAAGGCTAGATTAGTTGCAAAAGGATATAATCAAGAAGAAGGTATAGATTTTGATGAAACTTTTGCACCTGTTGCTAGATTAGAAGCCATTAGGCTACTACTTGCATTTGCATGTCATATGAATTTCAACTTATTTCAAATGGATGTTAAAAGTGCATTTCTAAATGGTTTTATAAATGAGGAAGTTTATGTTGAACAACCTCCTGGTTTTGAAGATCATGAATTTCCAAACCACGTCTTCAAACTACACAAAGCACTTTATGGTTTAAAGCAAGCACCTAGAGCTTGGTATGATAGATTAAGTAAATTTTTAATTGAAAATGATTTTTCTAGAGGAAATGTTGATAAAACCTTGTTTTTAAAAAGAAAAGAAAGGATTTATTAATCGTTCAAATTTATGTTGATGACATTATATTTGGTGCTACTAACAATCTCCTTTGTCAAGAATTTGCTAAGCTAATGCAGGGAGAATTCGAGATGAGCATGATGGGAGAACTAAACTTCTTCCTTGGACTTCAAATCAAACAAGAGAAAGCGGGAATTTTCATTAACCAAACAAAGTACACAAAGGAAATACTC
>UESW01001360.1:477338-490424 GCA_900491605.1 Calamus simplicifolius
CTATTCTGATTCTATCATCTCCAATCCTCTCTAGAGCCATTCCAAACCTATTCCAACCCCTCTAAACCCTTCAAATCCCTTGATTACTCATTCCAATCAAATCCTATGGCTCCTAAAAGGCATGTTATTGTTGGAGGTTCGGCCGTTCCCACGAGGCGTCGCACGATTCGGAGGCAAGCACCATCTTCATCATTTTCTGCCACTCGTGAGGCTTCTCCACCATCTCCATCTTCTCCTCACATCGACCAATTAGCGGGTAAGGCTATCACAACCGGAAGGAAGGTTGATTTCGATTTCTTTGCTTCGAAGGGTTTCTCTATTGGGCGTCAATTGAAAGAAATGGGATGGGAGAAAGCTTGTTCCTTGGATGTTCCTACCTACCCGGCCCTCGTAAGAGAATTCTACAATGATTTGAGTAGAGGAGAGGGAGGTTTAGTAAGTTATGTGAGAGGAACAAGAGTTGTGATCACTGCTGAATACTTAAAAATTTGTTAAAGATGCCCACTGTTGGGATAAATGAGTATCAGCATGATGATCGTGGTGGTGCCCTATCTAGAATATTGGGGAGAGAGGTATCTAGTTTGAGGAAATTTTAGCAAATCAACTAAATTTGGAACTTAGACTTCTTCACAACATCTGCGGGAGGATATTATTCCAAAGATAGGCAGATTTGAGTATGTCTCAGAGCGAGACATCTTGTTGATGGATTGTATCATTACCGGGCAGCCAGTAAACTTAGCTGGGATGATGATAGGCTATATGGCAGAGGCAGCTACCAAGAAAAGATCTACATTGCCATATGGTATGATTCTGACTTTGGTATTCAGAAGCCAAGGTGTGTTAATCATGGATAATGAGCCACTGAGGAAATTAAGACATACAGACTACTACAGTATCTCTACCATTCATCGTATGGGCTTCAGAAAGGTAAATGGTAATTGGATAAAAGGAGGATGAGAGGCTAGAGCAGAGGAGGCCAGAGTTGAGGAGGCCAGAGCAGAGGACATCCTGGACCATCAGTCCCTGACCCATCTATTGCGGGACCATCTACTGCTGGACCTTCTGAGGCTGGACCAAGCACATATTCTTCACCTCCACCTCAGACAGCACTTGTATCTGGTATATTTTTAGATGTGCAGATTAGTCAGCTCAGAGCATTATTAGCTGAGTATGATAGTCAGAGGACCAATAAGATTTGTCAGATGAGAGATGACATTAGATAGTTTAAGGAGGAGATCAATTCCAGACTCGACTTGATTTTATTTTCATTAACCGCTCCGCAGAGTCCCTTGGTACTGAGCTTCAAAAGATTTTTGAAAGGCTGGAAGGGATTGCAGTTGGATCTAGAGCTTATCTAGATGCTACTGGACAATTGAAGAAAGATTTAGACCTTGCTGTTGCTCAAGTTGAGAGTTGTCTTGAAGGCTTTAAGAAATCATAAAAGGATGAGATTATGGAAATGATAGGCCATCTGAAGAAAATTGTCTACAAGCATGTTTGATTGACCTTCCATTTCCTACAGTGATACCCTATCTAAGCCTATCATACCCTAACCTTTTAGAAACCTAAGATTAGCTTTTCATAGTTTGTATCTTAGGATTTCTAGTTTACTATATTTTTAGCTTGTATCCAGGATTTTCTGATTGATATAGTACTTTACTGAGAATGTATTTTGATAGACACATGTAATGCATATTGAAATGAAATACAATTATCTTTTTATTGCAAATTTGTTTATGACGAGCAATTACAATGAATGAAGTTTACTATCTCTATGATTGAATGAACCAACAACCTCGCTCTGATAACCTACATTATTATTTTTAAACTCACTTTTTGCTGATAACAAAAAAGGGAGAGAAAATTGTATATGCCTAAAGAAGAGAGCATGAAAGAATATAAGAGAGAATGAAAGAATATAAGATTTGTAAGATTTCAATATGTTTTAATCAATTGGCAAATCTCAAAAAGGGGGAGAAAAATCTATAAATTCTAATCAATTGATCATATTTCAGTTTATTTATGTACCTTGCATAGGGGGAGTTATTTAATGCAGGGGGAGCTTAACAATTTTCTATGTTAAATATTTTCTGTGTCAAATCATCTTGATTGCTGTTTATAATAGAAGTCAAGTATGTTTTTTTTTTTTTTTTGAAACTTGACAACAAATTCTCTGTTAAGAAGTTTTAAAGCTTTAACAATGTCTATAACACTTATTTCAAATGAATGCATATACTCAAAGTTTTTGTCATCATCAAAAAGGGGGAGATTGTTGACCCAATTATTGATTTTGATGATTAACAAAACTAATTGAGTATAACATTTGAAGTTACTAATGATTTTGGTTTAGTTTTTCAATTTATGATATGATTTATTAATCAAAATCATAAGAAAAATCAAGTTCTAGTTCAATCTAATGTCAAGGTAAGATTGCAGACATTAGAGTCGACACATGGAATCACAGAGTCGACTCAAAATCGGCACAGACTTAGAGTCGACACCTGGACTGTTAGAGCCGACTCCAACATAAAAGACAGACGATGGTTTTTTCGGTCACGACTTAGAGTCGACTCCTGGACTGTTAGAGTCGACTCCAGAAGATTTTTGTGTCGACCCCAGAAAAGTCAGAGATGACTCCAGATCGAGCGGATTGGGGATTTTCGATTTAGAGCCGACTCCAGAAAAGTTAGAGTCGACTCCAGTTTGTTAGAAACGACTCCAGAACTGTCAGAACGTCTCTAAACTTTATCTTTATCTTTTTAATCCCAACGGCTATTACCCTTTTTGGTTCTAATCCTTCTTACACTTGTTTCTAACAGATATTTTTTGGCTATTTATGGATTAAGAATCTATAAGAAGAGGTTTTATTGTATCCAAAAGAGGAGAGGACAAGCAAGAAAATAAGAGAGAAAAATCAGAAAAACAAGAGTAAAATCCATTAGAAAATCAAAAGAGAAAAGAGGGAAGATTCAAAAGAAAGATTATACTGATCTCCCAAAAGAAAAGAGAGATTTCTAGCATTCCTTGTCTTATTTTGAAGAAATCCCAAAAGAAGAAGTAAGCCTAGCTTTCTAATCTTTGGAGCTTCAAGAGCATTCTAAAGGAAGATCCACTCAAGAGAAGAGAAGAAGCAAGCCACCAAGATCTGCAAATCAGGCTTTGATTCCTATCTCTTTATTGTTGTTCTATTATTGTATATTTGCTCATTGGAGGAGCTTTTAAATTTGTAAAAACATTATTGTTTAAGGGTCAATCAGAGGATTGATTCGTTGAGGCTGTTAGCCTTGTGCAAGCTGTTGCTTGTGTTGTAAGGTTGTGTGCTGGTGAGCCTTGAAAACCAGCTGGGTTTGTTGTGCACCCGAGAAAACAATAAGTTTGAGTTGTGAGCTTGCAAAACAACTCTGCTGTAATCAGATTGATTATAGTGTGGTCCCAAGAGGTACTTGGGAGTGGATGTAGGTGTAGGTACACCGAACCACTATAAAACTTCTTGTGTTTCCAGTGATTGTTTCCTTGTCTCTTACTCTCTATCTTTGCATACTCTGTTTTAATTCGTATACATCTAAGTTTTCACTTCCGTTGGGGGATTGTTTTAAAAAGGAGTTTAATTTTTAAAAAACCTAATTCACCCCCCTCTTGGGTTGCTATCTGGACCAACAATTGGGACAGTTACGATCGATCCAAGCCCTGATCCCGATCGGCCACGACCGATCTTGGACCGATCCAAGCCCTGATCCTAATCGGTCACAATCAATCTTGGACCATTGCGATCGGTTCGATCGCCGATGATCCGATAGTTGCGATCGATTCAAGCCCTGATCCCGATCGGCCACGTACGACCGATCTCGGACCGTTGCGATCGATCGAAGCCATGATCGATCCCGATCGGCGATGAACGATCTTGGACCGTCGCGATCGATCCGATCAGCGACGATCCGACGGTTGCGATCGATCGAAGCCATGATCAATCCTGGTCGGCGATGACCGATCCGACGCATGTACCAAAATTAATTTTTTTAAAACAATTGCGATGTAGTTCGTTGCATCGTAATGTTTTATTTTTTATTTTTTATCTTTTAATTATATTTTTAAAAAATTTAATTTTATAAAAAACATTGCGACGCAATACTTGCATCGCTAAATGAAAAATTATTTTTATTAATTTATTGTTTTTACTGCGTCGCTATTGCGTTGCTATTTAATATAATTAATTTTTTTTAACATTGCGATGCACTGAGTTGCATCGCAATATTTTTTTTCATAATTTTTTTAATATTTTTATAAAATTTAATTTTTAAAAAATATTACGATGCAATACTTGCGTCGCTAAATTAAAAATTATTTTTATTAATTTACTATTTTATTGCGTCGCTATTTAACATAATTAATTTTTTTAAAAACATTGCGATGCACTGAGTTGCGTCGCAATATTTTTATTTCATAATTATATTTGATAAATATTAATTTTATTTAAAATTATTGCGACGTAATTAGTGCGTCGCTAAAAAAAATAATTTTTCTAATTTTCTGGTTTATTGCGTCGCTAATGCGTCGCTATTTAACATAATTAATTTTTTAAAAAACATTGCGACGCACTGAGTTGCATCGCAATATTTTATATTTCATAATTCTAATTTATAAAAACTAAATTTAAAAATATTGCGACGCATTACTTGCGTCGCTAAATTAAAAAATTAATTTTTTTTTTTTGTTTATTGAGTCACTAATGCGTCGCTAATTGCGTCGCAATGTTTTATTGTCACGGAGGTGTCGCAATGGTCGCAATTTAGCGACGCATCATCGCAATATTTTGTTATCGCGGAGGCATCGCAATGTGGTCGCAATTTAGCGACGCAACGATGCGTCGCTAAATTTGCGTTGCTATTTCAGTATTTTCTTGTAGTGGTCGCTAGGTCTGTGCGGGCCAACGACATGTGCAAGTGTCATTGGCTCGCGCACCAGCGCCAGCGATGCATGCGAGGCATATATAATTAGCGACGCTCGTGTGCGGCGTCGCTAATTAGCAATGCATCAGCGACGCTCTTTGTATCACTAATTTTGTTTATCGCTAATTCATTGCTAATTTATCGCTAAAATTTTAGGCATCATCTGTGTACCACATCAAAGTTGGAGAAGTGTTTAAGAGACCACTTCTTTAACAATTAGATGGTGCAATCATTCTTTTATCTAATGATAAAATAGAATATAATAGGCGGGCCTAAATCACTATGCTTTTTAATAGTTAGTACGCCTAACTATTAAAATAATTGCTATTTCTAAGTGTCTGCATCTTTGTGTGGTTTTTTTTTTCTTGGATAGGGACTCCTCACCTACGTTGATCATTATGCATGCTCGTACGTAAAAGTTGATACCCACCTAAACAAGCTAATTATGCATCTATATATGAATCTTATCGGATACAGATCTAAAATCAGATTTAAAAATCATTCAAATCTACGTCCAAATACCTAATAAAAATGTTCTTAATAAATCATTAGACCCAATATTTTCCATATAATCCTTTCGCATGAATGACAAACTCTCAATCATCAAACTACAAACAGCAAAGTAATTAGGTGCACACCCATGAATCTGATCACATCTACATCTGAATTTAGATTTTAAATATTTTTTAGTTTATTTATGAATATGCAATAAAAAATTCTGTAAATAATTTGTTGCACCCAAGATTCTTTACTTGATGACAAATGTGCAGCCGCTAAGCTGCAATATTTATTCCTATTTTATATAGATACCTTAATTTATTTTTTCTTATTTTACTTATTTACATGCATTCAACTCATTGAATAATTAATTATTTTTGTATATTTTAATCATTATTTTTATTAAAAATAAACCATTTTCTATTTTATAGGAAGGAAAATAGATATACTTTATTTTATTCTTCATGGACTCCTACGTCTTTATACAATTTTCTTACAGATTTCTAAAATTTAGATAATACATGATTATTACTACTAACTAAAGCATAATGATGATGATGTCTAACACAAAAAATATTAATATCTTTTAATATATTTTATTATAAATAATTATAATATTTAAGTCTTTTAATAACCATATCAATGACCTAGATCTTTGGCACTAAGGTCAATCTATATGTGTGTTTAAAAACTATATATTAGATAGTTAGTTTTGTATTGTGTGTAATATACTTGGTGAATTTTTTTAATTTTTTTTTTATAATTGAATAATCAATATTAACCTTTTATCTACATAATATGACTTGTTTCTTTATCAGTTAAGAATAAATGTTGATATGTTTAGGATTTAGAACAAATATGGATACTAATTTCAGTGTTCATCTAATATTTATCTGCAGTCATATTTGTTGAAAAATATGAATATGGATATACCCGTTTTCAACTGAAGGAAAAATAAAAGCTACCAACCATGAGAATAGCTTTGATGTGATCCCTGGTGAGATCGAACTCAAGGCTTGGATCCTTTTGAAGCCCAAGGAGAACAGTAATGAAGTCATTATAGTCTCCCATACCACGCATGTGCTCGTTGATCTCCTCCTCGAAAAGCTCATCCATTTCATGGAAGCTCCTCTCGAGCCTCGCTCGCAAGCCAGTGAGCACATCCAACCACCCCATCGAGGGGAAAAAGTCCCCCAAAAAAAACCACCTATCAAAGAGATAGCTTCCCTTATAAGATCGTGATACTGCTCCTTGTGCAGTCGCCGGCCCCTGAAATCCTCCTGCTGAAAACTTCTCGAGTAGTGATATTGTTGAAGAGGCACAACAGCATCTCGCTTAGATTCACTGGACTTGTAGATGAGTTCCTCAAAAGAGTCTGTATCAGGGTTTCCACTTCTTCCTCCCTTATGGACTGAAACGATTGCACTCTCTTTGCAGAGAAGAGTTCTAACATGCAGATCCTCCTCACTTGTCTCCACTGTTTGCCGTATGGTGCGAACGCCATGTCTAATCCACCATACGAGTATCGTTTGAATGAAACAAGGGGAGGTCTGGTGCAAAAGAGGATATCTTGGGTCTTCAAAATCTTGGAGGCCATCTCTGAGGAGGAAATGACAAGGGTTGGAATGCTTCCCAGCTTGAGGCTCATGAGTGGACCGTGTTTATGTGACAAGAGGCGGAGTGATCGGTATGGAAGCTCGCCCAATTGATGAAGATTGCCAATGATCGGCAACCTCCTCGGACCAGGAGGGAACCTTGAGCTCGGTAGAGTGGCTTTGGCATACAATAATAGAGCTATTGGTATCAAGAGGAGGCATGAAAAGGCCAAGAGAGGAAGTAAGGACTCCATAGCGTTTGCTACCATGTTTTGTTTTGAGAGGTGAGGCTCCCCTCCATATTTATGGTGACCCTTCAAGGCCGGGTGAAGCCAAGCTTTCGTTTTTTTTTTTTTTTAATAAATTATAAGTAGTCCCCTTCATTTTTTTAAAGTAACTAGCTAGAAAGGGTGGCATGACACCAAATCTAATTTGTTTCCATTATTTTTCGATGGCGACCCCTTCATTACTAGAATGTCCTGTATATTTCTCACTCTCTCCTTTTTTTTCCCCCCTTTTATTTCAAGAAAAAATGATTCAACATCTACAGTCCAATTATGCAAGCAAATATTAAATGGGCTTGTTTTACTTAGGCTTTGTTTGGTTCTTTGAAAGGAAAGGAAGGGAAGAGTAAAAAGAAGAAAAATGATGGAAGGAAAAGAAAGGGGAAGAAAATGTTGTTCTTTTTCTCTTATTTAGAAAGGATAGAAGGGAAAAGAAAGGTAATATCGATTATCTTGTTTGGATAGAAGAGAAGAAAAAAAAAAGGAAAAGAGTTATGTGACAATTATACTCCTCAAAAATGATAGAAGAGCAATCGAGAAATACTAGAAATCTGAAAGTACCATGAACCAAATTCGTTCATCAAGAAAACAAACTCATCCTAATTTATAAGCAGAGAAAAATACAATAAAGAAAAAAGAATACGGAGCAGAAATTCATTGCAAAAATAATCTCATCTTAATTTATAAACATTCAATAGTCTAAGAAAATAGATTTTAACGAAAAATTATGAAAAATTATGTTATCACAGTGGGTTTCAATGAATTTCACCAACGATTGGAATGAGAAATATCTGGGTTGGAACCAGTCTTGAGCTCTCGTGATGGAGCGTTTCCTATTCGGAGCTCCTTGCTACAAAGCAAACGAAGGGAGAACCATTTGACGCAACTTTTTCGATGGCTGAAGTTAACGCTTCAGTGCGAAAAGGAACTTGATGAGCCCGAAGTCCATATGTGCATCGACAACCATCTCTTCGATCTGATATATGCTTTGCATACGACCTCAGTTTCGTCTTTCCTTGATGAGTTTTGAGAATCCTAGCGTTTGTGGCCATGGGAATGGGAGAACGAAGAGTAGAGAATAAACCGTCGGAAGGGAGATGAAGAGTAGAGAATGAAGGGATATTTTGATCATTCAAAACCAAAAAAACTTGAACACTTTTTCCTCCCTCACATTACCCCTGATTTGGGAGTTAATAAATTTTTCCTCGTTGAGGGAGAAACAAGGAGAACCGATTACTCATTTTTTTTACCTTTCTCCCAAACAAAGTAATTTATGGCCTTTTTTCTTTATTTCCTTTCCCTCCCCTCCATTTCCTTCGATCCAAATATTAAGACTATTTGGATCGAAGGAAATGGAGGGGAGGGAAAGGAAATAAAAAAAAGGCCATAAATTACTTTGTTTAGGAGAAAGGTGAAAGAAAGAGGGGGAAGAGAATGATGGTAACTGGTTTTTCTTGTTTCTTCCTCAATAAGGATAGATTTATTAACTCCCAAATCGAAGGATAATATGAAAAAAGAAAACAATGTTTAAGTTTTTTTTTTGAAAGACCAAAATATCCTTTCATTCCCTACTCTTCGTTCTTCTATTCTTACAGTTCATTCCCTACTCTTTGTTCTTCCATTCCTATGAACGCGAGCACTAGGATTCTCAAAACTCATTGAGGCAACACCGCGAGAGCTCAAGGCTGGTCTCAACCCAGGTATCTTCAAATCGTTATTAAAATGTATTGAAACCCACTATGATAACATGATTTTGCATTGAAATCCATTAAGAGCACTGGAAGTTTCTTATAGCATTGAATACTTATAAATTAGGATGAGCTCATTTCTTGCGATGAATTTCTGCTCCCTATTCTTTTTTTTCATGTTTTGAATTTGTCTGCTTATAAATTAGGATGAGCTTATTTTCTTGATGGACAAATTTTGTTCATGGTGCTTTTAGATTTCTAGTGTTTATTTGAATTTTTTTTTACTATGAAGTGTGAAGGGGCATAATTATCATATATCTTTTTTTCCTTCTTTTTTCTTTCCTCCTATCCAAACAAGATAATTGATATTATCTTTCTTTACACTTCCATCTTTTTTAAATAAGAGAAGAAGAATAACCCTTCCGTCCCCTTCCATCCTTTTCCTTCTTTTTACTCTCCCCTTCCTCTCCAAAGATCCAAACAAAGTCTTAAGCATCTTCATGACATTTACAAGTTTTGCTTACAAACAAGTTTTTTTAAGTCAATTCACCAACCAAACTCCATAAATTAGGGTAGCCCAATATAGCCCCCAAGCTTAGCCTGGGGGGAAATGTCTTGCTGCACTGCCCTTAGGTGCAGCAAGTGCGCACTAGGCATGCAAATTGGATCTCAACAGTATGCACCAAGGTCCATTGGGCCTTGGCATGCGCTGTGGCATGGGCATATGGACAATCTCCATGCTCGGTGCATGCTTGCTGCACCGGAGGGTGGTTCAACAAGTCTTTTCCTAGCCTGGGGTGGGTTGTCTTAGGCTGCATCTGTCCTACAAGTTGGACTGGCTAGCATGCCATGTGAGCTGGCTTGCAAGCTAATCTCATGGGCTGACCTATGGTGGCTCATATGCCAACTCACATGAATTGGGCACCTATAACCACAACACAACTAAGAAATTAGTCTCACAATTGAAGAGAATTGGTATTGTTATGAGAATTGGTTTTACGGCAGCACCCAATCTCTTACCATTGATAGCATCTTATATAATTAGCTAGAAAGGATGGCATGACTCCAAAATCTAATCTGTTTTTATTATTTTGAAATAGGGACCCCTACATTCACTACAAGAATTTTTGGTTTTAGCAATGCCCATTAGTGATGCCACAAATATGCATCGCTAACACTACAAGAAAAATTAATTTTTGCGATGCCAAAATGCGTCTCTAAAATTATTTTAGTGATGCATTTTGGGCATCGCTGTGAACTTCATCGCAAACAGCAATCCATCGCAATTGCATCGCTAAATAGCGATGCCTAGCGATGCAAAAAAAATGCGTCACTAATTTGCGACTAAACTAAGTCGTCGCAATTTAGCGACGCATTAGCGACTCCCGATTGCGTCGCAATACTGCAACATAATTTGTGTCGCAATATTGCGACGCAATTGCGACTCACTCAATTGCGTTGCAATATTACGATGCATACATTTGCATCGCAATATTATGCATACATTTGCATCGCAATATTAAATGCGTCGCAATATTGCTACTCATTTAAATGTGTCACAAAATTAATAATTTAATTTTTTAAAAAATTATTGCGATGAAAAAGTTTCATCGCAATAGCATCACTAATTAATTTTTTTATTAAATTTAAAATGTTATAAATTAAAACTCTTAATACAATTTCATTGCATTCAAATATTGATCAAACATTATCACTAAATATCCAAAAATATTGATCGAAACATTCATCACAAAATTTTTAATAATACATAAAAATTTTATATATTAATAATTTAAAATTTTTACGTATAAAATATAAGTAGTAAAGAAAAAAATACATCACAAATCTAAACTATCATGATCATGGGAAGGCTGCGGAGGCTGGAATGAACCCTGCGACATGAGGTGAACCAAATCATGCATCTGATGCATCTGCTCTCTCAAGTCTGCAAGCTCCTGCTGAAGGCCTCCCGTGCGCTGGTCGAACTCCCATCGAATCTCCTGCCAAACCTCCTACCGAACCTCCTCCGTAATAGATCTCCGAATGTCGTCTAAATGCTCGGTAGGAATATTGCCAGGATAGTGCGAACTAGAGCCTTGATGGGAAAAATATCTATAAGCTTTAGTGCCCAGACCGTAGACCCTACGGTCTCACAGTTGGGCACCAACAGCTTCAAAAAACACACGTCGACTCTCCTATAGTGAGAGTTCGATGGGCGGCCTTCCATCAGTGGAGTCGACCTGCAATGCCTAGGACTGAAGTTTCTCGACTCGTGCCTTTCAATTATAGAATCAATGATAAATGAATCGTTATATTAACCTGAATAAAATTTTAGAAATTAAACAGATACAATATAAGGCTAATTTCTTACCGCAACCTTCTGTAATCGTGCATCGACCTAGAAACCGTCCTTCCTGGTGTGTGTCGCCCTGAATAGGCGAAACTCACCAGGATCTCTGCCCTCCTACTCAGACTACAAAAGAAGAAGAAATGATACAAATGTAAGTATTTGTAAATGACTAAATTAGTAATTAAATTATTTATATTTCTTACCATATGGCGTCTGTGCTCCTGAATCGAAATGGACCATGCAGTGTGGCAGGAGAGACCCATGCCACAATCGCCCTTCTCGGATCGGCAGTTCATGGTGGCTGATGCGGACCTCCTTTGCCAGGCCTCATACTGCCACACCTGCTGCTAGTCATGCCAAATACCTTCCAGCAGATGCACAGGACGCTTACGCAATCTCCTCCAATGATGAGCATGTCGGAATCGGCGTGCCGTAAGAGCATTCCATGCTGCCCTAATGGCATCATGGATGGCAGGGTCTCACGTAAACTTTTTCTCATTGAAATAAATAGTTAGTTTAAGAATATATTAAGATTAGAAAATTTTATATCAGTGATAACTTATATATAATAAGTTTACCTGAAACTCTAAAAAATAAAACTCCCTCATGGCCGCAGATACATGGTGCCAATCGTAGCCACTGGGATCAGCATGCCCCTAGAATATGGAGCTGATCTGGCTCGATACATTATGCTGCTCAATAAAGCTATTAAAAAAATGCATGTTTATAAGTAATTAACTTTAAAACATAAATATATATTTACAATTAGTATATACTTATAGCCCATCAGCATCCAGTTGAACTATGGTGCAGCTAGGTAGGAAGAACTCTCAGAGGTCTGTGTCAATCGGCTATGAGACTCGAAGGCTGTAGATCTACTCTCCATCTCCAATGCTCATGAAGTGATCTGATGTGGTAGGGCTACGTCTCTGCTCGCTCTGTCCATCGATGGAAGATCTATCTTGGCCCGACATACTGAAAATACTAAAGATTCATGCAATATGATTACGAATAATGATTGAATATGTAAAAATTTAGCACTTATAAAAATAAATTGAAATTGAACAAACCTCTATGTTTAATCAGTGTCATCTGTTTCATCAAATGTTTGTTCAACATCCGATGTCGTATCGGATTGTGATTCAGTGTCATTATCATCGGGAGGAAACCAAATATTTGCATCCTCAATTTCTTGGACATCACCATTTGGATCTCTAACTGATGTTTCAGGAGCCCTTGTTTCATCCTTAATTGCATGCATTTCCATCTTATCCTCTTAAAATGCAGGGCACTCAGGTGATTGACTTGATGAACTCTCGTCTAATATGAACTGTGGCCATGCCATGGCCGGCCTCTAGGCGGCCACAGCCGCGGCCTGTGGCCGTGACCGGCGATAGGGGGAGGGGGCTAGGGGGAATTTAAAAAATTTTGGGCCTGGTCGTGGCCTAGCCACGGACTGTGGCCATGCCACGGTCGGCCTCCAGGAGGCCACAGCCATGGCCCACGGCTGTGACCAGTGACAGGGGGAGTGGGGGGGCTGGGGGGGTTTTTTTAACCTTTTTTTTTGGCCTGGCCATGGCCGGCGACAGGGGGAGGGGGGGCGGGGGGGCTGAGGGGGGGGGAGGGGGGGTTTAAATCCTTTTTTTTTTGGCCTAGCCATGGCCTGTCCATGGCCAGAGGCCAGGCCATGGCCGGCCGCCAGGCGACCACGGCCGGACGTGGTTG
>UESW01001361.1:0-43401 GCA_900491605.1 Calamus simplicifolius
TGAAACCTCTAAGGAAATATATCTAGAATTCTTTCAAATTCTCAAAATCTTAAGGAAATTTTATCTAGAACTCATATCAATTTGATCTCTCAAAGTCCATGATTTTTAATCATACTCAAAGATCAAATTTGGGACTTAATTCGGATTCTCTGAATCTAATCTAATTTTTCTCTGAATTTGTCCGGGAGCCGACTCGAGAGTTTCGGAGTCGACTCGAGTTTCTGCTGAAACTCAGGAGTCGACCCCTCCTCTGAGCGAGTCGACTCGAGATCGTGTCCGTGCTCTGTGACTAGTCGCGAGCCGACTCCACACTTTGCGCGAGTCGACTCGACGTGGTCCCAGTCGATTTATTTAGGGCACGAGTCGACCCGACGGACATTTCATTCTTCCAAAATCTTCCAAATCCTCTCCAAAACTTTCCCAAAACCCTCCAAACCTCAATTAACCTCTGATTAAACAATCCTTCAAGATCAATGGCACCCAAAACCCGAGGAGCAAGCTCGAGTGGCGCCGGTGTGAAGAGAAAAAGGACCGTCCGACGACCCGTCCGCGAGCCGTCAACGGATTCTTCTTCTACCCTTCGGCTAGTGATCCTCCTCCAGCTCCAGCTCCTACCCCCCAGGTAGATCTTCTAGCCAGTAGGATTGTAACCACAGGAAGGAAAGTGGATTTCGAATTGTTTGAGAATGAAGGATTCATCATTGGTAGACAACTAATCGAGATGGGATTTGAGTATATTTGTTCATTGGATTGTCCAACCTATCCTGCTTTGGTCAAAGAGTTTTACAAGAATTTATCTAGAGGAGATGATGGCTTAGTAAGCAAGGTTAGAGGCATGGTTGAACATTACATCCTCCATTCTTTCTAGACTATTGAAGTTACCCTTGTCTGGACCTTCTACATTTGCCCCTGAAGATAGGTCTCCAGCCCTCACTCGACTTTTGAACCGAAACTTTGAGGGATTTGAGGAAGTCTTTGCTAGTCAACTACCATTGGAATTAAGGCTTCTCCACAATATTTGCAGCAGGATTCTATTTCCCAAGACGGCAGATTGACTATGTTTCTGAACGAGATATTTTTGTCATGGATGCAGTTGTATCTGGGAAACCCATCAATCTACCTAGGATGATGATTTGGTATATTGCAGACTGTAGCGGGAAAAAGAAATCGAGCTTACCCTATGGCATGGTTTTGACTAAATTATTTCTTAGCCAAGGGATTGTGTTCAGTGATTGTGAGCCAAAGAAGGAGTTAAGACATACAGATTATTATACTTTGGCTACAATTCATCGCATGGGGTTTGTTAAGAAAAATGGAAGTTGGGAGAGAAAGACTGTTACTGAGGATAGAGACTTAGATGCAGAGGCACCCAGACCTTCCTTGAGACATTCATCTCCGGAGCCTCCTCAGTGTTCATCTATTCCAGAGTCTGTTCCTGCTCCTGCTTCAGATCCTACCCCTGCTCCTACTGTTGCTCCTGCACAGTCTTCCACAGTTTCATCTGTAGTTTTTCTGATACACAGTTAGATCAGCTTCGATCTTTATTCAAGTCTGAGTTAAGTGATCAAGAAAAGAGATTGAAAGAAGAATTTAATGATAAGTATATGAACTTAAAAGAAGCATTGTATTCTCTCAGTGATCGAGTTGCATTGATTGAGTCCACTCTCAGTTCATCTACCGGTTCCTTAAGTGAAAATTTAAAGAATATCTTTGGAGACTTAAGGACATCTGCGGTGACTCGGAGACTACTCCCAATGCAACGCGAGCTTCAAGAAAAATCACTTCTGCTTGTACTTTTGTTGATGAAAAATTCAAAGACTATGTAAGACTTCAATGCGAAGGGATGAAGCAAATTGTAGATCATTTGAATAGAATCACTAGAAGAAATTTTTAAGTTTTCATGTAATCTTTTTTGATGTAATCAATTTACTTTCAATGCAATGTACAAGTTTACATTTCCATGTACTTTCATTTTGAAGTAATGAGAATGTTTGATGCTTCACTTTTGTCTATTTCAATTGTGAGTACCCTTGAATATCTTGAATGAATTTGATATAATTTTGAATATCCTCAATTGATAAGTTAATGCTGAATGAATTAAATGAGTTTAATCAATTGATGCTCTGATGCATCTCAACCTTTTTGTTGATTACAAAAAAGGGGGAGAGTTATATATTTAATCGTATATGCATCATCATTCCTTTTAATTTTAAATAAGGGGGAGAGAATTAATAAGAAAAAAAATATATGTTTCATATAAGGGGAAGAGACTTAAGTTTTTGATTTTGAAAAATTTTGAATGATTTATAAGATTAAGGTTCATAGGGGGAGCTACCTCATTGAGGGGGAGCCTTTCCATGAACACAAAAGTTGATTTTGGAATCACAAATTTTTTTTATAATGCATATACTCAATGTTTTTGTCATCATCAAAAAGGGGGAGATTGTTGAGAAATTATTGAAACATAATTGCCCCAACTTTATTGATTTTGATGATTTCCAAAAGCCATGAGTACCTTAAAGAAAACAATGTGTTTATTTATCAAAAACCTTGAGCTTATTCAAATTGAAAGGAATGAACTATCAATGGTTATATTAAATGAGTTTTGAACCGTTAGAAAAAGAGTTTCAAGTTCTATGCTTAAAAGATTTCAAAAAGGAATTTTTAATACATTATAATTCAATCGATGAATTCTTGAAACATGTCTTGAATCCATGATAAACGTCATATTTAATGTATTCAAGTCAAATTTATATTTTAAATTTAATTGGGACAAGTTTTAAAGTCAATCAGAACATTTTTCTGATTTTTGTATCGGTCCCGAGCCGACTCAAGGGTTTCCGAGTCGACTCCCCAATTTGCCTGAGTTTCTCGAGTCGACCCTTGGCTTTTCAAGAGTCGACCCCTGATTCTTGCGAGCCGACTCCTGTCTGTGCGAGCCGACTCCGCTCAAACAACAGAACCCATGTTTTTTGAGCACTTCTCGAGTCGACTCCCCATTTTCCTCGAGTCGACTCCCAACTTTCGGAGCCGACACTTTGTTTTCGCGAGTCGACCCTTCAATGCTTAAAATGTTTCTATTTTTGGTAATCGACTTCGAGCCGACTCCCACAAAGCTCGAGTCGACTCCGCGAATTCTGGGCGCGATTTTTAACGATGACACATCAGCCCCAACGGTAAGATTTTTGAATAACGGCTATTTTTCCTGTCTCTAACGGATATATTTTTGCAGATTCTATAAATAGAGGAGTTCTTTTCAAATCAAAAAACCAGAGAAAATCAAAAAGAGAGAAAAGAATATCATTTGAAAAGAGGGAAAAACAGAGCATATTGGAAAAATCATTTAGCTCAAAGAAGAGTGATTCAAAAGGAGTGAAATCCAAGTGAAAGTTTCGTCTACTCCTTCTCATCATCCACAAAAGTCAGAAGAAAATCCAAGTGCGTTTCAAAGGTCAAATCGGAGGATTTTCAAAAGAGGGAAAAGCTTCATCTCAACTCCAAAGTCTTCAACGGTCAAGAATCTAGCTGAGGCGTGATTCAACACTTCTAGAGGAGTTAAAGAGAAGAAGGAAGAAAGCCCAAGCATCTACCATCTGCAATACAATCAGGCTTTTCTAACCTTTTAATATTTTGTACTTCATTTGTATATTTGCTCAAGGGGAGCACATTATGTTCAAACACTATCATTATTATTTGTTTGCTGATTCAATCAGTGGATTGAATTAGTGGAGGTTGGTATACCTCGTTGCAAGCCGGAGTGCTTGTGTTGGGTTAGTTGTGAGCCCTAGAAAAACAACGTGTAGGGTTTTGTGCTGGTAAGCCCGAGTTAAAACCAGCTGGGTTCGTTGTGCACCCGGAAAACAACAAGTTTGAGTTGTGAGCTTGGAAAACAACTCGGCTGTAATCTAGAGAGATTATAGTGTGGACCCAAGTGAATCTTGGGAGTGGACGTAGGTGCTGGTTGCACCGAACCACTATAAAATTATCTTGTGTTTGCCGTGCCTTATTTTCTCTATCTCTATCTCTCTTTATTTGCTTGTGTATTAATTTTAGTTAGCATCTCACTTGCACATCTTGCTAACTAATCAATTAAAGTTAAAAAGTCTTAAATTTTTAAAAGGACCCAATTCACCCCCCCCCCCGCTCTTGGGTTGCCATCTGGGCCAACACCTTCCTTAGTCTTGAAGGCTGCCTTCCATTCGTCTCCAGGCTTCATCCTTATATGATAGTACCCACTCTTCAAATCAATCTTCGTGAAGACCTTAGCACCACTCAACTGATCAAGCATGTCGTCCAACCTCGGTATCGGGAACCTGTACTTCACAATAATTTTGTTAACCACGCGGCTGTCGACACACATGCGCCACGTACCATCCTTCTTCGGTACCAAAAGGGCTTGCACCGCGCACGGGCTAATGCTCTCCCGTACAAACACCTTGTCCAAAAGTTCTTGGACCTGCCTCCTCAATTCCTCATGCTGTTGCGGTGTCATCCAATAGTGAGCCTTATTCGGCAACATTGAGCCCGGAATAAGGTCAATGCCGTGCTGAATATCTCGAGAGGTGGTAATCCAGCAGGTAGCTCCTTTGATACAACATCTCGGAATTCCTCCAAGACAGACACCAACTCCTCAGGAATCATATTCGGCCTTTTCTCCTCTTCCACGCCGAAGTCCCCTGACTTGCTCACCAAAGCAAAACAAACATCCTCTCCATCCAAACTCGCATCGAATTCTGGGCTTGGTAAACAAATTACCGTATTCTGTCCACTCACTTCCTGAAGTGGCTTCAAAATAACTTTCCTCCCATCTGGACGCAGCATATAACTGTGGGTGTACCCATTGTACACTGCCCTGTTATCAAACTACCACGGACGCCCCAGTATGATGTGAGTAGCATCCATTGGAACAACATCTGCCTCAATAGTTGTCTCGAAATGAGGACCAAAACACAGTGACAACTTACACCTCCGGCTGACCTGAATGTCTGCATTTCGGTTCACCCAACCGAGCTTATATGGATGTGGGTGAGGGTCTGTCTGCAACCCCAGCTTCTTCACAGCCTCCTCTGCTATCACATTCTCCCAACTGCCGGAGTCTATGATAACATGACATGTTTTGCCAGCCACAAAACATTTCGTTGTGAAGATGTCATGCCGATGCCAATCTTCATCTGATCTCGGCGCCAGACACATTCTTCGTATCACTAAGCTCTCCCCTTGAATATGGTCCGGATCAATAACACATAGCTCATCATCAAATTCCTCATCCTTAGGGAACTCTCCTTCATATTCGTCCTCCATATACTCCTCCATATACAACTGAGCTCGCGCCTTGGGGCATTCATTGACATAGTGCCCCAAATTCTGACACCGATGGCAGCGAATGTTAGCCCTGTTGCTGCCCACTCTCGCCTGAGAACCTGAGGTTCCATTCAACCCAGTTGGTCTTGGAGGTACTGATTCCTGCGGCCTCGCTACTAGAGGCATAAATTTGTCCCCTGAATTCTACCCTGAACTCTGGCCCATAGTAAAACCCCCTCTGCTCTGAAACCCCCTGTTTCTCATCAAGCTCTTTTCCACTGCCTGAGCCCTCATATGCGCATCTCCTACACTATCAATTCGATGCACAGCCAGCGCATCTTGGATTGGCAGCCGCAAGCCATGAAGATACATGGCTACCAATCTCGGTTCAGCCTCAATCAATCGATTTCGTGCAACCAATCAATAAAATTCAGTCGTATACTCCTCGACGCCCCGACTACCTTGCATCAAACTATGCAACTTTGAATACAAAATCTGCTCATGGTTCGGAGGCAAAAACTCCCTGTTCATCTCCTGCTTTAGCGTTGCCCATGACGCTAATGGAGGTCTCCCATCCATATATCTATGATAGTGCTGCGCATGCTACCAAGCAGCAGCCCTATCTCTGAATCGAATTGTGACAAGCGGTACCTTCTTGTCTAAGGGCACCTCCTTCAGACGAAAAACGTCATTGACCTAAAGGGTCCAATCAACATACTCGTCTGGGTTAATTCCTCCTTTAAACTCTAGAATTTCGACCCTGAAGCCTGCTTCCCACTGATTCTGATTTTTGAAATAGGGAGGTTGATCGAAATACCTTGGAAGTCCAACATCAGGCCTCTGTTGCCCTCTTCGAATTGATGGTGCCTCCAGATTTTTGAAACCCCTCTCCCTACCTCCATCAATTTCATCATGCTCCTCCACTCGAATGGGTTGGGCACGATTTTGCACCTCCATCCGCGCCATCTTCGCCTGCATGGTTTGCATCATCTGTTGCATCACCTGGTGCTGGTCTCGCATGGCGTCTTGCATAGCATCTCTCATGGCGTCTCTCAGGGATTGATCATTGTGCTTCTGCTCCATTGGATCAAGGCTCTGATACCAAGTTGATGCAGGATGATATTCAAAACGCCTGCAACTCAAGAACGATCTAATCTGTGAGAAAAGAATTCGTCCAGGTTTGGTTCGAATCTTGACAAGAGAAGGGAAAAATTTCGAATTTGATCACTCACAATCCAAAATTTAAAGGAAGATCAATTGAATTTTCAATTCAATTGTTTTGAATCAGAAAAAAAAACATAGATCTGAATTCAAAAAATAACATCTAAATAGCATCTTTCTTCTCTACCTCCTGACGGCGCCCAAAGCCAAGCCTAAATAAAAGAGATAAAACCCTAACAGTTTAGAAAAATTACAACTATGCCATTAAAAAATGAAAATAGGCCCAAAACTCATATCAGACAAGCCCGGATGGCCAAAATCCACAGCAGCTCATAGCCAAGGGCCATGACTTTGAGTCAGCAGTCATTTCCATATAACCAGCCAAGTTTGGGCCCAGTCCGACACAGTAGTTGACCAGATTCGATTGACCCAAAGTGTAAAAACGAAGTCGGATCAATTCCGTACACTCGGCCGAAACATGAAATTTTAAGTCTGTTTGTTCTGCAACCTCTTGGACCTTCGTAGATTACCTGGTGTGGTCTTCCCTGACGTGGCTGCTGACTCTGAGTTGCTGGTACAGGAACATCCAAGGACTGGTTCGACTGACCCGAACTCTGGTCCGAACTGATGTCCTCATCAGGCCCCATGAAGGCCGGCAATGACGGCAGTGCCTTCTGGATATACTTTTCAAGGTAGCCCTATCGGATGAGCTTCTCGATGGCGCACTTTGAGTTATAGCAACTATCGGTGTCATGGCCATAGTCCCGGTGGAAGCGACAGTAGCGGCTTTTGTTGCGAGGGGTGCCCTTCTTCATGGGAGGAGGTCGCTGGAGGTAAGGCTCACCCTCAATCTCCATAAGGATATGAGAGCAAGGAGCAAGAAGAGGTGTGAGCTTGCCCTCCTGAGGAGCGAGACTCCGGCATTCACGATCCGACCGACGGGATGGTTCGGGCCGTCGGGGCGAGAAGGCCCACTTGGCTCTGGACGGGCAAGCTTCGGCTGGATCCCCTCGAGAACTTTCGATGGGTTAGGTCGGCCTCATCCGCACGAATGTACTTCTGAGCTCAGAGGAGGAGGTTGGAGTAGGAGCTCGGGAGCTTCTTATCCAGGGAGAAGGTGAAGCAGAAGGGGAGGAGTCCTCGTTTCAGGCTAACATCGCCACCGCATCATCCAAGTGATAGACTTCAAGGGTGGCGGTCTTAAATCGGGCCACAAAATCCCGCAGCGACTCCCCTTCCTTTTTTCGTATGGAGAAGAGGCTGTCAATGACCCTCGGGATCCATTGGCAATCATCAAAATAAGCCAAAAAAGGCCCTTTCCATCTCTCGAAAGGAATCGATGCTGTGAGGGGACAGGTGCATGTGCCAGGCACGGGCGGCTTTTCCTAGAGTGGTGGGAAAAGCCTTGCATAAAAGGGCATCCGTAGCACCCTAGACCTGCATCATGGCCTTGTAGCTCTCGAGGTGATTGAGAGGATCCATCATACCATCGTACGAATCTATTTGAGGAAAACAAAACTTGGAGGGTACGGGCTCCTCCAGTATCCGACTGGTGTATGGAGGACGAGTATCAAACTCTTCCTCCAGTTGGTCGTTGATTCTCCTGGTGAGCTCATCCAACGCCGGTGGTATTCATCCAGGTGATACTTCACCTGACGATTGATCATAGGGGTCCTCCTGGGTGGTTCGGAGGACGAGGAAGAAGAGGAGGAAGATGGGGACGAATGAGGAAAGTGGGACTTCTGCTTTGGTTCCTCCTGACACTGTGGCCTCGGAGGGGGTTTTCTCGAGCCACAGCTGGAGGATCGTGGCCGCTTAAGGGGCTCACGATGGAGCTTCCTAGGGGAAGCCTAGTGACGACCGGCCTCTCGCTGGGGAGAGCCTCCCCTCGCAGATTGTTGATTGGCAGGGGAAGCAGTCTGGTGTTGGGTGGCCATGGACTACTGCTCCTGAAGTCCGTGGACCACGACGTTGAGAGCTTGGACTTGTTGGGTAAGGGCCACCAACTGATCAGCTGAGGCGGCTGCGTCTGGTGGTGGGCAAGCGATGGGAGGATCGACAGTGGGGAGGTTGGCCTCCTGCTGCCTAACTGATGGGGGGTGCCCCCAGGGTAACTAGCAGAAGCTTCCTAAGCCCGCGTCATCACCATTGCTAGTGGAGGGGGAATGAAGAAATGCTGCGGAGGTCATATCTTCCTTTCACTCACATACGTCCCCCTTCCTGGTGCGCCAATCTAATGACGCCCGATCACCTGTGTTGAGCATCGGAAAACTGATCTGGTCGCCGATGAGATTCTTGCCCATCTAGACAACCTGCAAGAAGTCCCAAGATCGGAGGGGTTCTCCGATGGGGACCCTCTGACGCCCAAGTCAATGATCAAGATTACAACTGAGGAAGAGCTCGAGAGAGCTCCTTTGGGGTAGAGAAAGCTCTGAGATGGAGTTTCTCCCTGGATAATAGAATGAGAGGGTGATTATTTGTGCATACCTGAATCTCTTGTGGACTTACTCTTTTATAGGCAGTTGGGACCTGCATGGGGATTAGCCGCGTGACATTTCGCGAGGCGGAGATGTCCATGGGAAACATGGAGGTTACATGTATTTAGGGCTGATTGGTGGGTCCTGTCCCATTGGAGAGGTGAAGCCGGCGGTTGGTGGGTCAAGTCCCATCAGTCGGCGGAGTCAGCCGGTAGGTGGGCCTGGTCCCATCGACAGCGTGGTCAGGTGGTAGGTGGGCCTGGTTGCGTCAGGTTGCACTGGTCAGAGGGGTGATGGCTCTGGCAGACGTGGGGCCGACCTGAGGAGGTCGGGGCCGCCTCGGTTACCTTGGAGATGCCGGGATGGACGGGGCCAACCTGAGGAGGTCAGAGCCACCTCGGTTACCTTGGAAACGCCAGGACGGATGGAGCCGACCTGAGGAGGTAGGGGCCGCCTCGGCTGACTTGGAGATGCTGGGACGGACAGGGCCGACCTAAGGAGGTCCGGGCCACCTCGGCTGATTTAGAGACGCTGGGGCGGACGGGGCCAACCTGAGGAGGTCGGGGCCGCCTCGGCTCCTTGGAGACGCCGGGGCGGATGGGGCCGACCTAACGAGGTTGGGGCCGCCTCGGTTACCTTGGAGACGCCGGGGCGGACAGAGCCGACCTGAGGAGGTTGGGGCCGCCTTGGCTGATTTGGAGAAGCCGGGGTGGATGGGGCTGACCTGAGGAGGTCGAAGCCACCTCGGCTACCTTGGAGACTCTGGGGCGGACGGGGCCAACCTGAGAAGGTTGGAGCCGCCTCGGTTACATTGGAGATGTCGAGGCCGACGGAATGTGTTTGTGCCACATAGTTGATTTTGCCATGATTATCCCTATGGCTTTATTAGCTACATCATTAGCCGCATCATGAACTAAGCCCAACGAATGGCAGATTAATGTCCGATCTTCCTACCGAACACTATTACTATACATAGATGGATTAAAAAATTAAAAAAAATTGCTCTCTCTTGCGGATGGCACCCATTACATGAAGAATACGTTGTTAGTGGGAGGTTTGATGGGTCCATCTTTCATTGGCTTGTTAGGTAAGCCACCCTTAGATATACAACATCGCATAATTCTCCAGTCTCTTATCATTCGCCTGTTATTGGTCTACATTATCTATTGCAATTCTTAATTGGATATTGTCATCCATCTAGTCTGGATGGAGTATTTGTTTCCTCATTCTAAAATTGCTGCATTCTTCCGTTTCTTTTGCTTCCAATAAAGATTGTTGTTTACAATCATGAAACTCCTTAGATTGAAGTACCTCATGTACATGATGGCAATGTTTGGGATCTAGCTTGGCATCCCATCAGCTATTTGCTTTGCAAGTATCCTTATTAACTTGATTAGTTTTGCTAATGTTATTGATTTGGTGCAGCATATCAACTTTCCAGTTTATTTTTTTGCCTTGAGATGCCAGTTGTTGATGCCAAACCACCATTCTCGAGCGTCCGTGAGCATCCAATCGCCTCCTCCAGTGAGCTTCTTGCGCCTGTGGGCCTGCACACAATTCCCGGGGGCCAGAGATTCCAGCGAGAACCCTCTGACACTCAAGTCAGTGCTCTGGGCAACAGCCGTAAGCATGAGGAAGCTCGAAAGAGAGAAGAAGAGAGAGAGCTCGGAGAAGGGCTCTCTGTGAGCAGGAATGAGCGTTTAGGAGTGTTGTAGCGGTTACCTGGTTGGGGGTCCCTCTTACCCATTTTATATATGCTTAGAGCCTGTCAGTCTTGGGGCATGATCGCTTGTCAGAGCATTAATTGATGGCAGCAACAGCGGAGCTTACCTCCATGTGCCATGTCAGGCTGCAAGACATATCCCGTCAGAGTAGATGGCTGCAGCTGGTTGATAGGTGCTATTTAAGAAATTTATGCAAATAAGGAGACCTTTCCATAAGAGAAAGTCTGGAACTAAAATGGAAGGAAAAAGGGAGAAAGAGAAGGACAAAGAAAAAGAAAAGAACCCTTGACATGTTATGAATGTAAGAAGCCCGGGCATTTGAGTATGAGTGTTCTCAATTAAAGAAGGGTTAGAAAAAGAAGAAGAAGGCATATGTTACAACATGGAGTGACAGAAGAATTCTCTTCCGAGGAAGAAGAAAAAGAAGTTGCAACATTTGTTTTATGGCAAACGACAATGAGGTAAGTTCTGAAACTCATTGATTTTACATTTGATGAATTATTGAGGCTTTAATGAACTATTAGTGACTTCAAAATTTTGAAAAGAAAAACAAATCTTTGAAAACTGAAAATTTAAATCTTCTTAAAGAGAAAATGAATTAACTCTTGAAATTCAAGATTTAAAAGATTTAAAAGGAAGGTTTCTAAAAGAAAAAGAATCAATTTTCAATGAAATATTAGTTTAAAGAAAGAAGTTGATAAGTATAAAAACATTGTTGATAAATTTAAATAAGTTCACTAAAAAAAAATGATTTTAATAGTCAAAAAGCAGTTTTTGATAAAGCTGGATTAGGTTATAAACTACAAAAAAAATTTGTAAATAATTTTTTGTTAAAAAACAATCAAAAATGATTTTCATGTAATTGAAAAAGGACATAAATATGAATGCAATTTTAAAAAATAATAAGAATTTAAATATTAAAGAAAAAAATATGGGTTCCGAAAGGAACAATTTTTATTGCTACTAACCATGAAGGACCCAAGAAAGCTTGGGTACCTAAACATAAAGTTTGATTATCATTGCAGGAATGTCTTGGCCAAAGATCAAAAGAAAGTGGTATCTTGATAGTGGCTGCTCAAGACATATGACGGGTGACAAAGATGAATTCATCACCCTTGAAGAAAGAAAGGAGGAGTTGTTACGTTTGGCGACAATGGTAAAGGTCAAATTATGGGCCTTGGTAAAATTCATAACTCCATCCACCTTTATTGATAATGTACTTTATGTTGATGGTTTGAAGCATAACTTAATTAGCATAAGCCAATTGTGTGATAAAGGTTTAAAGTTTCATTTAAATCTTCTATTTGCACTGTAACTAATCTCATTGACAATAGCATTGTATTTACTGTTATAGACATGGCAATGTTTACTTGGTTGATCTAGAAAATTATCTTTGAGTGATCATTGCTTAATTGCTGATAATGCTAATATAAATGAAATTGGATGGTTGTGGCATCGTAGATTAGGTCATGCAAGCACACACCTAATTTCAAAACTAATTAAAATGGATTTAGTTAAAGGATTACCTAAACTAGATTTTGAAAATAATAAAATATGTGATGCATGTCAATTTGGAAAACAAACAAGAAGTTCTTTTAAATCTAAAAATATTGTTTCAACTTCTAGGCCACTAGAGCTACTTCACATGGACCTTTTTGGACCAACTAGAACCACAAGTCTAGGAGGAAAGAAATATGGTCTTGTGATTGTAGATGATTATTCTAGATATACTTGGGTATGTTTTTAGCTCACAAAGATGAGACTTTCTCGATATTCCTGAAATTCTTCAAGAAAGTCACAAATGAGAAAAACACTACCATAGTGTCTCTAAGAAGTGATCATGGAACAGAATTTGAAAATCACCTATTTGAAAATTTTTGTGAAAATGGAATTAATCATAATTTTTCTGCACCTAGGACTCCACAACAAAATGGTGTAGTAGAAAGAAAAATAGGACTTAGAAGACATGGCCCGTACCATGCTGTGAAAGCAACTACCAAAGTACTTTTGGGCGGAAGCCATAAACACAGCATGTTACATCTTAAATAGAGCTTTAATAAGACCAATACTTAAGAAAACACCTTATGAATTATGGAATGAAAACCATATTATTTTCATGCATTTGGTTGTAAATGTTTCATTCATAATAATGGTAAAAACAACTTAGGAAAATTTGATGCTAAATCTGATGAAGGAATTCTTAGGATATTCAACAACTAGTAAAGCATATAGAGTATTTAACAAGAAACCTTAGTTGTTGAAGAATCCATTCATGTAGTTTTTGATGAATCTTTAGCAACGTTCTGAAAAGATTGATGATGAGGAAGATACAAATAATTGAAAAGATCTTGAAAAATTAATATTGATGTATCTTCAGATCATGAACAAGAAGCTAAAGATGATGATTCCTAAGAGATGATGTTAATACTATCATAATGATGTAGATCTTCCTAGAGATTGGAGATATGCTTATAGTCATCCTAAGGAATTGATTATAGGTGATCCATCTCAAGGAATAAGAACTAGATCATCATGAGAAATATTAGTAATCATCTTGCATTTGTATCACAAATTGAACCTAAAACTATAGAAGAAGCTGAAAAAGATAATAATTGGATGTTAGCTATGCAAGAGAATTAAATCAATTTACTAGAAATAATGTATGGACCTTAGTTGAAAGACCTAAAGATCATTCTGTTATAGGATCAAAATGGGTATTTAGAAATAAACTAGATGAAAATGGCATAGTAATTAGAAACAAAGCTAGATTAGTTGCAAAAGGATATAATCAAGAAGAAGGTATTGATTTTGATGAAACCTTTGCACCTGTAGCTAGATTAGAAGCCATTAGACTATTACTTGCATTTGCATGTCATATGAATTTTAACTTATTTCAAATGGATGTAAAAAGTGCATTTTTAAATGGATTTATAAATGAAGAAGTTATGTAGAACAACCACCAGGTTTTGAAGATCATGAATTTTCAAATCACGTTTTTAAATTGCACAAAGCATTATATGGTTTGAAACAAGCACCTAGAGCTTGGTATGATAGATTAAGTAAATTTCTAATTGAAAATGATTTTTAAGAGGAAATGTTGATAAAACATTATTTTTGAAAAGAAAAGGTAAAGATTTATTGTAGTACAAATATATGTAGATGACATTATTTTTGGTGCTACTAACAATCTTTATGTCAAGAATTTGCTAAGTTGATGCAGGGAGAATTCGAGATGAGCATGATGGGAGAACTCAACTTCTTCCTTGGACTCCAAATCAAACAAGAAAAGAGGGAATCTTTCATCAACCAAACCAAAGTACACAAAAGAACTACTCAAAAAGTTTGGTATGGAACAATGAAACCCCTCGGAACTCCAATGAGTCCTTCATGCAAGTTAGACAAAGATGAAGAAGGTAAGGTTGATCAAAAGTATTATCGAGGTATAATCGGATCCCTACTTTATTTAACAGCAAGTAGACCAGATATCATGTTTCAGTATGTTTATGTGCTAGATTTCAATCTGAACCTAAAGAATCTCACTTAATTGCTGTTAAAAGAATACTTAAGATATCTAAATGGAACTAAAAATGTAGGTTTATGGTATTCTAGAGACTCAACATTAAACCTAATTGCATATTCTGATTCTGATTATGCTGGATGTAAATTAGATAGAAAAGCACAAGTGGTGCATGCCAATTCTTAGGAAGTAACTTAATCTCATGGTTTAGCAAAAAGCAAAATTCAGTTGCATTATCAACTACTGAAGCTGAATATGTTGCAGCTGGAAGTTGCTGTGCTCAAATCCTATGGATTAAGCGACAACTTGAAGACTATGGTATCACACTTGATAAAACACCATAAGATGTGATAACACTAGTGCAATCAATTTAACTAAAAATCCAATTCAACATTCAAGAACAAAACACATAGAAATTAGATATCATTTTATTAGAGAACATGTAGCTAATGATGAAATTTGTCTTGATTATGTTTGTACTGAAGAACAATTAGCTGATATATTTACAAAACCCTTAAGTGAAAGAAAGATTTTGTTATCTTAGAGGAGAATTAGGATTTGTGATCCATTGGAATAAATTTTAAATCTTCGAGGAATAATTATCTAGAATTCAATCATTTTTTCTAATTTTCTTATTTTAAGAATGATTTATCTAGATATTTGAACCCCTTGATTCATCACATTCCAAAATTGATTTAGCCAAAATTTGATGTCAATCCGGACAAGTTTCTGATCCTTTGAAACTCTCTTTTTTTTTCTGAAACTGTCTTGGAGCCGACTCCTCTGGTATCGAAGTCAACTCCAGTTTTGTCTGAGACTTTGGAGCCGACACTTGCTTTTCCAGAGTCGACTCCACTTTGGGCGCTGACTGTATTAGCGACCTGGAGCCGACACCTCGCTTTGCGGGAGTCGACTCTAAGTGGTCCCAGGTTGACTATTTAGGGCAGAGTCGACACCTTTCCTATTCTAAATCAACTCCTAACGTTTCCAAACTCTTCCAAATTCTTCCCAAAATCTAAAATTTCTCAAATTAACCTCTCCCTAGCAATCAATGGCACCCAAGCATAGAGGATCGTTGTTTGGAGGTAGAGTAACTACGGGGAAGCGAACAGCAAGGCGTCCGGCGCATGAACCCACTCCGAGTTCTTCCTCCAGTTCAACCGCTTCCACTGCTAGTGCTATACCTAGCCCTTCCTCACCCCAAATTGATACCCTAGCTGGCCGAATCATCACCATGGGTAGGAAAGTGGATTTTCATTTTTTTGAGGCCGAGGGATTTTCTATTAGACGACAAATCAGGGAGCTCAGTTGGAAAAAGGTATGTTCTTTGGACGCTCCCACATATCCGGCCCTAGTTAAAGAATTCTATTTCAATTTGTCAAGAGGAGATGGAGGTTTGGTCAATATGGTTAGAGGAAGAAGAATCCATCTTACATCTGAGATTTTGGGCAATCTTTTAGAAATTCCAGTTGTTGGATTAATTGCAAACGCCACAGTGATAGAGCAGGAGCATTATCAAGGATGTTAGGAAGAGAGTTTGCTAAGTTTGAGGAAGTTAGGGCAAACTAGTTGCCCCTTGAGCTTAGACTTTTACATAATATATGTGGTAGGATCTTGTTTNAAGAGAGGACGAAGAAATGGGAGGAGGCCTGGGGGTGAGGGCGTTGCCATTCACGTTCACGTCGCACGGCTGGCGGTGGCGGTGATGATACTCGTGTGGAACATCCATTTCAGGGAAAGGTTTTTTTTTTTATTACAAACGAAGGATTTAATGCGAGTCAATTTTAATATATCAGAAAAATAAAATTTACATTAACAAATAGGACAGAATCTTCTTGCTTTTAAATCCAAAACCCAAAGTTATAGGCCACAATTTTTGAAGCTTGAGTCCACCAACAAAAGTCTCATCTTTAATGTATGTTATCTTTGATTTCTTTGTTTGTTGGGAGCTTCTATTTGCACCGCAAAAATTGCTCAGTACCCCTCCATACCCCTAGCTTTCCTCCCTCCTCGAGCCTCTCCTCCTAGGCACCAAACCCTCCTTCCCAATTTTTCCTTGAAAAGGGGGAGGGGGGGGGCTGTCGGAGCGAAGCATACGAGAGAAAGAGGGCGAAGGTTGCTTTCCCTCCATCCCCGTTCGCTCCGACACCCCTTCTGTTTGCTTTGACAGCCCTCCCTCAGCTTCCTCCATTCGCTCCTGCGATCCTTCTTTCGGGCATCGACCTCCCTCTCCGACTTCCCCTTGCCCCGATGCTCAAAGGAGGGCGGGCGTCAGAGCAAACGGAGAAGGAGGGAAGCCAAGGAGGCTGCTAGAGCGAACCAAAGGGGGTCTGCCAGAGCGAACCGGAAAGGAAGGGGGGAGGGGGGACCTGTCGGAGCGAACTAGGGGAGGGGGTCTGTCGAAGTGAACGGAAAAGGAAGAGAAGCCAAGGGGGGCTGCCGAAGCGTACGGAGAAGGGCGACAAGGGTTTTAAAGGTAGTTTAGGAATTAAAATTTTTTAAAAAAATTTGAAGGGGGTGTTGTAGTGAGCAATTTTTGTAGTGCAAATAGAAGCTTCCTTGTTTGTTTCGTAGGAACGACTTTATGTACTGCCCTCGATGCACGAATGCATCATCGGGCATGGCTATTGGCCATGCGCCCATGCGGGTGTGCGTGCCATGGTTTAATGGACCGTAACTTGTTCTGCACGCGCATCTGCATGAATGCACAGCCAATGGGTATGCTCGATGTGCGCTTCCTGCACCTCCTTCGGTGTAGAAAAAATTTTCCTTGTTCGTATTGTTCATGTTTGTTGGTCTATTTTGATTCTTTGAGATTTTTTGAGGGGTATTTTATGTGATGTATTAAGTTGGTCCTCGGTTGGAGTGCGACGAGATTCGTGTTTTGTTTAATTTACTGTAACTTGGCGGTATTGCGTACGGGGAGTTTGTCTGATCCTTTTGACTGAGTGTTAGCTTGTAAGGCTACAAATAGATTAGATTGACTCATCCGATCCAGATTTGATCTAATGAGGCCCAATCCAATCCGTATTACGCACCCATGAGTTGGATCAGATTTAAATATTAAATTAAATTTAAATTACAAATCAGATAGGAGTTGTATTTTTTTAACCCAACTTAAACTCGATTATTCCGTATATAAATTTTAATTATATAATATTATTTTTTTTACTTTAATTATATTTTAAATTTGTTAAATAAAGCCTAGTTGAATTATTCTTCCTTTTTATTTAGAAACTAGATTTCATTCCATATTTTTTACTTTAATTATATCTAAATATTTATATTTTATTATTTTTTTGATGAATTCTTATTTATAATATCTTTAAGTATATCAATAATATTTTTATTTTATATTTTATAATCATAATATAATTATTTACTTGGATAATTAAAAGATTTTAAAAAATAATTTAAGTTTATGTTGATTTTTTAATTACATTTAAATTTTTGAAAGAATCTATATTTGATAATGAATTAATAGATTTTAGTAAAAGAAAAAAAAGCTAAATGCTCGACTCAAACCTACTTTTAGATTGGAATTGAATAAATCCAAATGACCAATTGGATCTAAAATTTCTTTATAAATCCGACCTAGTATATGAGTTGGATTTAGGTCCAAAATTAAGATCTGATTATAACATCGGATTGGATCAAGATCAAGCATGATGTGACCCAATCCATTTGCAACCCTAGTTGCTTGTCATGCAATCATTTCTTTCATTTATTTTATAGAAAAGAAGATTGAATTTTGATAGGTTGCTTGCTAATAGAAGCTTAATTCTATTTGAAGTTTTGCATTGTTTTTGTATTTCTTTATATATAGCTGAATAATGTTACTATTTTGAAAAGTTTTAAAAGTTAAAAAATTCCACATCACCCTTGCCAGCACATGGTTAAAACCACGTGCTGTTACACCCCCTCCTCCGGTCTGCATGCATATTCTATTCTTGTTGACGCCAAATCACCGTCCTCGAACATTCGTGAGCGTACGGTCGCCTCCTCCAACGAGCCCGGAATCTTCAATGAGCTTCTTGCGCCTGGGAGCCTGCAAACAAGTTTCGAGAACCGGAGATTCCAGCAGAACCCTCCAACGCTCAAGTCAGTGCTCTAAGCAACAGCCGTGAGCTTGAGGAAGCTCGAAAGATAGAAGAGAGAGAGAGGCTTAGAGCCGTGCTCTATGTGAGCCAGAATGAGCATTTAAGAGTGGGGTGAGTTATCAGTTACCTCGTCAGGGGTCCCTCTTATTCATTTTATTGATGCTTGGAGTATGTGAGACTTGGAGCATGATCACTTGTCAGAGTATTTATGATGATGGAGCACAATGGCAGGGCTTGCTTCTTAGTGGCAAATCAGAAGTGCAGGCCATATCCCATCAAATGTGGGTGGCTGCATAGTTGGCAGAGGACTACTTGGTTTGGACAGCTGTTGCAGGCTGCTACAGGGCATGACTAACCGTTACGGCGTTTGCCAGACGTGTCCCCCTGCCACCCTTCCGCTTTTCTGTGTGGACAATGATGGGCGATAAAGTCAGGCACATGGGCCCCACAGTGTAGCCGCTGAGGCGAAAGATGAAGCTTGGAGTTGAAGCCGGCTTTGTCCTCGTAGAGCATTGATTATAGAGTACGTTCATGGCACTGTTCAGCCCTTGGATGAGCTTCAAAGAAGGTCGTGGATGAACACTTGTATGGCATTGTTCATGGCTGAGCACTATTCATGGCTGAGGGGAAGAGGCCGATCATTGTTCATGGCCAAGCACTGTTCATGCTGAGGCCGAGAGGGCCAAGTGGCTGAGGTCGAGGGGAAGAGGCCGAGTACTGTTCATGGCCGAGGCCGAGTACTATTCTGCCAAGGCTGAGTACTATTCATGCTGAGGCCGAGTACTGTTCATGGCCGAACACTGTTCATATCGAGGCCAAGTACTGTTCATGGCCGAGGCAGAGCACTGTTCATGCCGAGGCCGAGGGGGCCGAATATGTTCATGGCCGAGCACTGTTCATAGCCAAGGCCGAGCACTATTCATGGCCGAGCACTGTTCATGCCGAGGCCGAGCATTGTTCATGCAGAGACCAAGGGTGTCTTTCCGAGGTCGAGGGGCTATCTGGCTGAGGCTGAGGGGGTGTCTTCCTAAGACCAAGAGGACATCTGGCTGAGGCCGAGGGGGTGTCTTCCCAAGGCAGACTCCAGAAATGACTGGTCCGATCCCGGTGAGATTATCGTTGCCCATGGGGCTTATTGGCCCATCAGATGCCCCCCACACTCCTGAGTTTGTGCGATCGCATGCCTTGCATCCGCCAAGCGAAAGGAGTGTAGGAATTATAATATTTTTCTTTTGCACTTGTCTCTGCTGCCAGCGTTGGATAGTTTCCGGCTGTCTTGTGTGGACTTGTGACCACGTCTGCATGCTCTCTTGTGCTTTTGTCTTCTCAAAGACTTTAAGTAATGTTGGAGGTAAATTGATTACCTTAGACTGGATGGGAGCAGCCAGTAATCCTCTCACGATGTAGGGTCTAGAAGTGGATGCTCGTCAACTGTGAGTTGGGGAGTCGGTTTTTCCTGACCGTGAGTTGACTTTGGGTCTTCTACTTTTGTCATGAAATTTGGAAGTGGGTGCCCGTCAACTATGAGCTGGGGAGTTGGCATCTCCCAACTGTGAGTGTCTTTGGGTCTTCTACTTTTGGATGGCTGAAAGTGCCCAGCAATGTGTTGCAAGTATATAATTTAGATAAAGGTCTTACCCGATTAGCCATTGGCCGTTAAGGTAGATTTAGAGCGCTGAGGCTCATGTGAAGCCGTTGAGGCTGTGATAAAGCTACTGAAGTTGTAATAAGGCCACGGAGGCAAAGGAATGGAGCCGCTGAGGTCGATAGAGCCGCTGAGGCTGCAGTAATGCCGCTGGGATAGATATGAGGCCGCTGGGCTGAGATGACACCGTTGAGGTTGTAATGAGGCCATAAATTTAGAGGAACAGAGCCGCTGAGGCTACAATAAAACCGCCTCTAGGGTTTCGCAGTCGGCCCGAGTAGTGACCCGAGAGTTGCTAAAGTCGTCGGGTTTCTTTTAACCCCGAAAGGTGACCTGAGGGTGCGTGGACCAGGCTCAGATGCCTTTTAACCCCAAAGGATGACCTGAGGGTGCGTGGACTAGACTCAGGTGCCTTTTGAACCCCAAAGGAGACCCGAGAGTCGCTGTGATGGGACCATGCTCGGGAGCCTTTAATCTCGGAGGGTGACCTAAGGGTGCTTGGATCAGGCTCAGGTACCTTTTAACCCGGAGGGTGATCTGAGAGTTGAGAGTCGCAGGTGCCTTTTAACCCCGGAGGGTGACCTGAGAGTTGAGAGTCGTCAAATTCCTTTTAACATCGGAGGGTGACCTAAGAGTTGAGAGTCGTCAAATGCCTTTTAACGCCGGAGGGTGACCTGAGAGTTGAGAGTCATCAGGTACCTTTTAACCTTGGAGGGTGACCTGAGGGTGCTTGGACCAGGCTCAGGTGCCTTTTAACCCTGGAGGGTGACCTGAGGGTGCTTGGACCAGGCTCAGGTGCCTTTTTTCTTTGTGTCGACGATCTTTGTTGCCGACGCTGGAGTCAGTCTTTGTTGCCGAGCTAGCCTCGGGCTTAGGTGCCGATGCTGGAGTCGGTCTTTGGTGCCGGACTGGCCTCGGGCTTAGGTGTCGATGCTGGAGTTGGTCTTTGGTGCCGAGCTGGCCTCGAGCTTAGGTGCCGATGCTAGAGTTGGTTTGGTGCCGGACTGGCCTCGAGCTTAGGTGTCGATGCTGGAGTCGGTCTTTGGTGCCGAGCTAGCCTCGAGCTTAGGTGCCGATGCTGGAGTCGGTCTTTGGTGCGGGCTGGCCTCGGGCTTAGATGCCGATGCTGGAATCGGTCTTTCTGCAATAAATTAAAGTATTAATGAAAAGAAGCTTTTCTCAAAGTGTAGTGTACTTAACTTTTGTAGCTTTTTGGCCTTTGCGTCATGTTCGATGACGCTGGGGGTTGGCATGGAGTCAGGACAGAGCTTTTCCCATCTTTTTCTGTGTGGATCGGGGTATTTTGCGAAGGCAAAAAGACTATTCGAGAGCGGAGGAGAACCAGCATTGTTGGTTTCTTTGGCATTAATGGAGCCCTGACATCCAAGTGCATAAAATAGAAGGTCATAATAACCCCTCCACCCAATGTCCTTTCTCTGTCCTCTTGCTGGCACCAAGCTTCCTTCCCTTCATATATTAAATCTTGTTCATTTAAGTTTGCATGACATGGCACTGGGCTGGGACTTGGACCATGTCCTCCCCACCTCGCGCAGCTAGGCCAGGACCTTACTTCTTGGAGGGAACCCAGCCGAGAAGATATGTCGGGTGATGATGATGATGTGGCACTTGATGTAGATTGTTCGGAGGGAGAAAAAGCAGCAGGGGAGAAGTGCTGATCAGCTTCCTGTTGGCCGAAGATAGCTCCGGGACTGCTCGCCTCTTGGATTACGATTGTCTGAGTGGAAGAGGCTGTCATTGTGAAGTGCCTTTGAAAGAATTGTCTCCTCCTCCTGTTGATTTAGATATATCAGTCCGCTGGTGGTTTGCCTCCAGGGAAGCAGGTTGATTGGAGTGGAGGTGCTGGCGCCCTTGCTTGGGCCTCCCCCCGCATCGCCGTCCGTAGGAGAGGAGGTCGTTTGGATGGAAAGCGTGGCGCTCTTGCTAGTGAGCTCTTGCTTTTGAGCTTGAAGATGTTCATGCTGATGAGCTTGATGGCGATGAGCCTCTTGATGGGGAGATCTTCTGTGGGATGGATGATGGCTGACCTAGCAGCAACTAAAGAGGGAGCGAAAGCTCTTGCTGGCTACTGTGCGATCGTGAATACTTCTCCTGGCTCCCACAGAAGAAACTCCGTTCAGCCTTGTATTCAGAACGGAAGCTATCGTCCTAGTGGAGATTGGCATCCCCAGTCCCCGGGTACAGTCATATGATGAAGATGACAATCCAAATCAATTAAAAGCCAACCTCGACCTCATCGAAGAACTTTGCGACCGAGTGCAAATTAGAATGGCCTCCTACCGACAGAGGATTGCAAAGTACTACAATGCCCGAGTTTGTCCCAGAACGTTCCTTCCGGGGGACTTGGTCCTCAAACGAGCCGAAGTCTCCAAATCTTCGGAGGGAGAAAACTATCTCCCAATTGGGAAGGGCCCTATCGAGTCACCAATGCACTTCATCACGGGGCTTACTGGATCGAAGAGCTAGACGAGAAACCTCTCCCTCATATTTGGAACACGGACAACCTCCGACGGTATTATCAGTAATCTACTAACATTTAATTCGAACATTTCCTTAGAATGATCATTCATTTTTATTAACGGAAGTATCTAAGCGATCTGGCTCCTCACTCAAGCCCGACTTCACGTCGGTACTCAAGCCTGGCTCCGCATCGGCACTCAAGCCCGACTCCGTGTCGGTGCAACCCGATTCGCGCCGACCCTCGAACGAACTCTTACCTTGCAGCCTGGTCGTTAGCGTTCAAACCCAGGACAACACTTACACTCACCTACGTGTGACCTGAGCCTCGGTTGTTCTCTATAATTGGCTTGCGCCTGCATACTTGTCGTCCTAATCTCTAAAAATTTGTTGGCCACGATACAAATCAAAGGAACAATCGGGCTTGATGCAAATCAAATCAAACCAAATCAACAGTATGAATCAAAAGGGTTTTCATTAAAAGTAAAAGAGTTTACAAAATCGTTGATCAAATCGGACTTGATACAATAAAGAAAAAGCTAAGATTCAACCGGGGCTAAGCCATCATCCTCAGGGACTATCTGGCTCCAGCTCTTCAATCCCCTCAAGACCATAAAGTCTTCGTACCTTCTCTTTATAATCTTGGAAGCCGCCATCATATGCAAATGCAGTTGTCTCGATCAGCTCCTTGTCGAAGGCATCGGACTTCCTGAAAATCTCTACGGCCTCGACAGCCCTCTTCTCGGCCTCGGCGGCTCTCTACGGCCTCGGCGGCCCTCTCCTCAGCCTCGGCCGCCGCGACCTTCAGATTGGCTATCTTGGTGTCAGCTCGGCGGACGATTTCCTCGGCATTTTTGGCCCACTCTTTAGATATTCCTATCTTGATGGAGGCAGAGTGCAGTCACTGCTTCAGCAAGTAAACCTCCGCTTCAGCGGCTTTCTGTTTCTCCTTTTCCACTTGAGCATTGTCGAGTTCGTGAGCTGCCTGGTGCTGAGCCACTTCTAGCACCTCCTCGGCCTTTTCAGCTCGGGCCCGGTTCCTAATTTGGGCAGCTTCGGCTTCGGCTTCAGCCTTTCGTGCCGGGTAGTCTCCGCCCGGGCCTCCTCCAAGGCTGCCTCGGCCTTCTGTGCTCTAGCCCGGACTTCTCGAATTTCCACCCGTGACTGATCGAGGGTGACCTTGGCCTAGGACCAAAGGCCCCTCATGGTGGTCATAGAGTTCAACGCTTGCTCGGATTAGTTGGTTTAGATGAAGAAATTGGAATCCAAAAAAAAAGAGTTGACAGAACAAAACTTACCCAGAGATGTGCCATAGACGCCTCTCGGAAGAATGTAGAGGTCCCTTGATGTTGGAGGAACCTCTGTAACTCAGGCACGGAGGCCTGGGCCACTGTCCGCTCGGCCCAGCGGCTATAGCGGGACAAGATCGACGGGAAGGAGAGTCCGCTGATCTGGCGGCTACAGGCGAAGGTTAGCCTCCGATCCTACTTCTTCTGGCTCCTTAGCCGGTGAGGACGCCTCGGCGATCACCCCTTCAGTGGATAGGGCGGCTTCTGGAGTCGGCCTAGTAACCGAGCCCATCGGTTCCGCTTCGGGAGCTGTGGGCGGTGGTGACGACGCCTTAGTCCCCCTCTCCGGGGGAGTGTTGATCAGATCAATGGGAGATGGAGGCGGCGCCAGTAGAGGCGAACGAGGCCATTCTGGCGCCAGTAAAGGCGAACGAGGCCATTCTTCCTCGGCCTCATTTCTTTCCGAAGCCTCTCCAGCCTCGGTCTGTTGACAACTTCGATGGTGGCCCTCTTTTCGGCATGGGCCCCATCCGCTTTGGCCTTTCTCTTCTTCGCGGCGGCCTGTCTTATTGTTTGAAGTGAAGGTGCCATGCCTGCGGATCAAAAGAACTTGTAATTATTACAAAGGAGAAGGAAAAGAAGTAAAGAGGGAACGTTGGCCGCTCACCATTGCTAGGAGCAAGTCCTGCAGCCGAAGGTTCCCCTTGGCTAACAACAAGTTACACCGAGGATGTCAGCAGTGATCAATTTTCCGAATGCCTCTTTATCTCTTGGGAGTACCGTCGGGTCTCTATTCGGCTCGGTCTCGGGAATTCCCCACTTGGCTCTTACCCCCTCAACCTAGGCGAAGAAAAACCTATCTTTCCACCCTTTGATGGAAGTGGGAAGATATAACTTAAGGGTTCTGGTTGGCCTAGGGGCGAAGGACCACCAACTCGATTGTTTCCTAAGAGTGTAGAAACAATGAAAGAGAGAGATCCTAGCCTCAATCCCCTGAATGTGGCATAACACTAAAAAACCGACAAGGGTCCGAATGGAGTTTGGAACCAACTACGCCAGAGTCAAAGATTACCGATCTAATACATTAAGTATAAAGGGATGGATGGGAAGACGAAGGCCAGCCTTAAAGTATGATTCATAAAGGGTGACCCGATCAGGGTAGGAGGAAAACTACTCTGTCCTCGGGAAGGGTCGGTAAAGACGGAGGTCAGTAGGGATTTGGTATTGAGCCTTGAGATTGATAATCTCTTGGGCGATCATGACAGAGGCAGTCCTCTCGGGAGACTGCCTCACAAGGGAGGAAGGGCCGGCCACAGTCGGACGACGCTGGACGGGGGCCCGTTCGGTGACTGGGTGATTCCCGGCGAGAACTCGCCCAGCAACTCCTCGCTGCTCCGCTGGGACATCCTTCGCGAGGAGGACCAGCTAAGTGGGGGGAGGGAGAAGGTCGAGGACTGAGGGAGTAACCCCCGGAATCAGAAATCGAGCATGATGGGGAAGAAGCCATGGAAACAGAACTGACCTAAAGGATATGAAGCCGACGAAATCGGGGACGAAGAACTTGGGAGGTGGGAGATGAACAGGCTCAAGCAGGACTGAAATGGGGAAGAAGGCGAAGAAGGTGAAGGCAGCTCCGGTCAGGATGATCCCCTTTTTATAACCCCGTCTTTTCAAAATCATCCCGCCTAACTCGCTTCGAACACATGTCTGCTTGCCATTGGGAATGGCTACGGCAACCGCTCAGGACGGGAAGCACGAAGGTCACTGCCAATGAAGGGACGGCGGTGACCTCACCGTAATGATGCGCCTGTCCAGTATTCGGAAAAATCCTCCTCGATCCCAACAACCGAGACGGGCGAGATGATGGCGTTGTAGCGTCCGATGCATCATTAAAGGAAGGACGGCCTAACACGTGGCGCATGGAGATTAGCCACCGGGTGATAAAGCGCCCCCTTTTGATGGTAGAAGCACGCTCACCATCTCGGGGGGGGGGGGCATCTGATGTGGCTAATCACAGTCAGGCGGCATGATAACAACCCGCACGATTTTTTTCGAACGTAAGTAGCTTCGATCGGCCTCGGATTCGGCTTGGCCTCGGATTCAGATTCATTTCGGCCTCGGCTTCGGCCTCAGATTCGGTTCGGCCATGGCTTCAGGCCTCGGATTCGGCTTGGCCTCGGCTTCATATTCGTTTCGGCCTCGGATTCGGCTTGGCCATGGCTTCGGCCTCGGATTCGACTTGGCCTCGGCTTCAAGTTCGTTTCGGCCTCGATCTTGGCCTTAACATCAGTTCATACCACGCAAACTTTGCCCTCATGAAACCAACTACGAATATCGAGCTCGGTGATCTAAAACACCAACTGCAACACGGCCGACCCGCATATCATTGCCAAAATCACGGGTAGTTGCCAGCGCATCCAACAATCGCCGGTATGTGCAGTGCCTGCTCAGCAATGATGTACCTACCCGCCATTCACAGAGCTGATCATGAGGGATTCGACGGTTCTAACGAGGAAAAAAAGGAACCCCCAGACAGTATAAAAAGAGGACCCGAACTCACAAGAGAAGGTAAGCAAAACTCTCATCTAAATTTCTGTTCTCCTCAAGTCGCTAACTTGAGCGTCGGAGGGTCCCCGCTGGAACCACCGGCCCGGGACTTCTTTTGCATGTTCCAAGCCAAAAAGGAGATGGCCCTGCCATATCTCTGAAAACACGCAAAGGTCTCTTCTCGCCCGACGCTCTTCGAAAGTGATATCATGGCAACACTGGTCATACTGGTTGTCACAATCTATTGAAGCTAATACCAGCACCTAGCATGGGTTGACATGGCACCCGCCCAACTCTTTTACTATCTTTAATTAAAACGAGTATATTCTAGCAAAGCATGGGGCTTGGCATGTCCCATGTTGGAGGATGTCTGGCATGCTGATTGGCAGCAACTCTTAAAATCTTGATGTTCGGTTGCATTGTCTCTATCCCACATCCATATCCTTGATTCATAGACATGGATTTATGGTTTGCAGCTGAAAGAAAAGAAAGAAAGAAGGATCTTGTTGATGATAAGTACAGAAGCACTGTGAAAACAGCAAGACAAGCAGCAGATGCTGTAATAATGGAAGTGGCAATTTCTTAAAAAGATATTGCTGTGTTGTATTCATCCTATCTTATCATCACAACATGTGTAACTAAATGTTGCCCACACATAGATTTTATGTGTGAGTACTCGCCATCAGTACTGCTTTCATTTCTGACTAAAACCCATGTATTTTAGTACTTCTAGAGTAGTTTGGAGTTTTGGTATTAAGTCGAGTAAGGTGTTGTAAAACTGGGTACAGAAATTGAACTTTTCACATGTAGAATATGGATTTTTATAACTTTGATAAAGTTTATGAAGAACTGTCTTAGATGTTTTTGGCTTTTTGCATCGAAGGCTGATAAGGTTCAAATAGAAGAAGGTTGGGTCAAATTTATCCAGTTGTATAAATGAGGGAGACCTGGAAGTATAGATAGCAGTTCCAAAAAATGGAACTTAAAAGAAAATTCAAACAAGCTGGTCAAGAGCTGACAATATTTTAATTAGACAAGCAAAAATGATAGAAATTCTTGGTGCTCTGGGAATAACGCTAATATTTTTGGGGCTGTCATGGTAATCCGCAGTCAGAAGCACAGCTACACCTTTTTAGCATGGTCACATCACTTAATGATTTGCTACCCATACATATTATCATCATATCTCCTAATGCACTCAATTTATGAAGCTTTGTTGCATCAATATTTGGTATTCATTTCAGCTTTTGTTTTCATTTTTTCCAGTGGATTTTTGGGTTTGTCATCTTTTCTTTCCTGGTGCTGCCCCAACTCTCGACGTGATGCTCTTCCTTGGCATGTATTTTCTGGGTTTTTTGTCTACATATGGGCCTTGGTCAATGCAGAATTAGGCTTTCTGGAGAAGCTCACATTCCTACAGAACACAGGCCTCTCCAAGTATGGTTCAGAAGCTTTTCTACTAAATTTTACAGCTCTAGTTGTGATACTTTTGGGGGTCTCTGTTGTAATATCTGCATGATTCAAAACCAAGCAGAATAGAAAAAGATTCATGTAGTTGACCCCCAGCTAGTTTATGGTTAACCCTTTGCCGTTGTTGTTGTTATCTATTGTGATATCTGCTATTACTCCCACACATAATGAAGATCTCATAGCTATTCTTCAATCCCAGAAAATTAGTATACATTACAAATTCTCTTATGTCCATTCTTCTCTCTCTGTGATTGAAACCTTATCACCATATCCTGCTGTTTTAGTTTTACATGGCACCCTCTGAGTAATTTGCTGATTAAATGGTTCTTTGAAAGAGAGATGTGTGTAGCTCTTTTGTATGCTAACTTTATGTCCTGTTGAGAATAGTGAACTTCTAGTTAATTACATATTTATGCTACTTTATCTTTCAATGGAAATACATACTGACTGAAATCATATTTAAAATATTTTGAACATTGTAACTTCTTTTCTAGTGGTATTAGTATTTTGTGGCTGCATGTTTAAACTATGCAAAAGTTGCTTGGCCATGGAAAAATAAATTTTCTGTTGCTTCCACGCTAATTTGGTTTTTATACTTAAAAATCTAATGAGTTATGTAAGACATCTTCTAATGAACAATGGCTTAAAAATCAACAATACAAAAACAGAGTACTAAAAGGTGATTTTAGTAAAATACAATTAAAGATGAAGTTCTGGCCAAAATTGATGGATAATGGATGCTATAGCCTAATCGATTTCGATATCCTAAAGAAGTAATAAATCTAGAGATGGTTGGACTGAGTAGAGAAGTGCTATTTGGATTTTATGTAATTGATATATATCTTAGCAGTTCAAATGAAGTCATTGTAGAACACTAACAAGGTCTCCAATGTTTTGTAGTTTGAAATACTGTCAATAAAGTGGGTCCAAGTTGAATGCAATTGAAATGAGGATTGAAATGGATATATGGTAAAACTAAGAACGATTTTGTAAAAGTTAAGGATGAAAGTGGTGAAGTATGGATTGGATGGTGTGGCCAGGGGACTGGTAAGGAGTGCTATTTAATATTTGTTGAAGGATGTAAAAGAAGATTAGGGAAGATCTAAAATTCATGGATGAAAGTTATGAAAGTCAGCTCTTGATGTAACATCAAAAGGTAGCCTAAAATATTTGATAAATGAAGATCCATAAAGCTGAAGCTAAATAGCTAGGACAAAGTTCGATAGTTATATAGTTATGACAGCTCAAAAGTTCAATAAGAAATTAAGATGATGTTCATTTGAGTCCCCAATAAATAGAACTACTCTTTCATATATATGAAGGCAAAGGTTTAGTCCTCTAGGTTGTGAAATGCATTTTCATACAAGCAATACGAGGTCGTCTACCACTCTACGTGTATAATGGTGATATACTTGTTGGAATTTAGTCCTCGATGAACAGCAATGAAATCAATCTCACTGAAGAAGTATCCTGAACTTTCACTCTTTGTTGCCAACAATCAGATTAGTGCAGCAGTATGCGCTTACCCTCAAACCCTTTGGCCTTAGTTTCGAATCTCACAGCCCTATTTTTTTCAAGAAATTTTTTTAAATCCCTTTTTCTCTTTGCTAGAACTCTCCTCCACGTCCTCTTTTCGTGAAGCCTCTTCACGTTGTGAAGACTCACGTCCTCACAGAAACGAACGAAAACCCTCCTCCCATGAAAGTCCCTCATGAAATCTTCTTCATATGGGTCAACTTCTCTCTGGGTCAACAAAGAACACCTCCACCTGTTCCTCTCCTTCACCCATTGCTTCCCACGGTTCCATGCTTTGCTTTGTGTGGAATCCAAGACTCTGTACGTGCCATTACCACTAGATTCCAACAAAGCCCAAGTCTACGAACAACCCGAGCGCCTGGGATCTTCATGAGGGCCTATGCGGCTTCGTTCCGCTGATGATCACATCAACGCCTATTGCACGGCTTCGTTCTCCTTGGGAGGAAGGAAACACCACGAAGCCGTGCAGCTTCGTTCCGAGGAGGCGGATGTGATTAGAAAGAAATCAAGTTAGAAGACAAGAATCTATTCTCTATTCTATCCAAACCCTAAAAACTAGGGTTTAAATATATCCCCAAGTGGGCCAAGTCCAAACTCAACAAAAACTTTCATGGACTAACCATTAAACTAATTCCCAAGCCCGTGTACATCCGTGACTTGATTTAATCTCAACCCTTGGACCCACATCCAACCTAATACAAGTTAGCCCAACCTAGGCCTTGATAGCACCATAGTAGGCCCAATAATCTCCAACTTAGCGCTTTTAGCCTCGGCACGTCCGTCGTGTCCATCAACTGCATCCCTACGAAAGCTATCCCGTGAAAGAACCTTGATCAGTGCATTGCTGGATTCTTCTTGGTATGTACCTTCATTAGCTCCATTCCACCTTCTTTCATCAGCTCTCTGTAGTTGAAGTCTTCCTTCTGAGAGTATCCTTTGGCCACTAGTCCTTTCTTATACTTGATAACCCTTGCTCCCAAGGCTCTTTCTTTCATTGATAAACCCATTTGCACCAATAAATTTTTTTCCTTATAACAACTGGACCAACCACCACATGTCAGTCCTATGAAGAGACTGCATCTCTTCTGCCATAGCCTGCACCTCCTGCCATAGTCTGGACTCACCTATCTCTATCCTGGCTGTACTAGCTCTTCATAGCCTCCTGATAGGTGTAAGGGTCTTTATTCGCTGTCAACAGGGCATATGATATCGAATCCTCGAAGCTATATCGAATTGGTGGTTGCATGTTTCTCCTGGGCCTGTGCGGTGCAATCCAGTATTAGTCTTCTGCTCAGTTGCATCCTTCTAAGTTCTCTGCCCAGCTGCATCCTGCTGAACTTCTTGGCTTCTAACCCCTATGTCAGTCCTCTCCATCTGAATCTCAAATCCTTCTAGTCCATTAGCAAATAGTATGACTGTGTAGGAGGTCATCTAACTAGTGTTATCATATTCCACCTCCTGCAGTCCCTGCTGTGCATCTATACCATCATTGCTCTAAAGGATCGAGATCTCATCGAAGGTCACATCTTTGCTGATGACAACCTTCTTCTCCAAGGGGTCCCACAGCCGATACCCTTGATTCCATGCGAGTAGCCCAGGAACATCATCTTCTTAGACCTGGCGTCCAACTTACTTCACTTTCCTGCACCAATATGTACATATGCCGTGCAATTAAACACCCTCAGATGGTTCAGGCTTGTCTTCTCTCCAGACCATATCTTCTCTAAAATGCCTCCATCTAACCTGGTGTGCATGACCGATTAACCAAGTAGTTGGCTACATCTACTGCGTCAACTCAGAATATTTTTAGAAGCCCTGCCTGTAGCCTCAAGCATCTTGCTTTTCCAACAATTTTTTGTTCATCCTTTCAGCCACCCTTTTCTATTGAGAAGATTTCATCACTAAGAAGTGCCTTTTGATGCCCTACTCCTTACGAAATCTCTGAAACTCCCTGCTGGTATTTCCCCACCATTGTCTGACATCAGACACTTCACACTCCTACCCTGCTCCTTCTTCACCTCAGCCTTTCAGATTCTGAATTTGGTGAAGACCTCTGATTTCTCCTTCATGAAATAGATCAACGGCTTCCTTAAAAAAATATCTATCAGGGTCAAAAAGTATCCGATCTCATTCCTTGGAGAAACCGGGGCTGGTCTCCAAACATTCATATGTACTAGTTTTAGGAGTTTTGCACTCCTAGCTGTGCTGACCAAGAATTGCACTCTCCTCTGCTTTTTTATCTGACATGGCTCACAGATCACCATATCTTCACCACTTAGGTCCGAAAGCAGCCCTCTCTTGCTCAGTTCTTTCATCCTCCTATCTTTCATGTGACCTAGACGGTAATGCCACATCCTGTACACACCCTGAGGATTATGTTCTACAGCTGTTGCCTCAGATTTTTTGGTCACCATAGAGCCCTCCAACCTGTATAGGTTGTTCTCCAGCCTTCTTCCTCTCATCATGACTATAGCTCCATTGGAGATGTTCGGAACTCCACTCCTAGCATGACTGTTGAAGCTGTATCCAGTTTGCTCTAGGTACCCCAGTGATACCAAATTCTTTTTGAATTCTGGGACATGCTTCACGTTGGTAAGAGTGCATATCATGCCATCAAACATCCTCACCCTCACTATGCCAATCTCTGCCACCTTGCAAGGGTGATCATCTTTAAGAGTCACACCCATCATCAACCTCTGTGTAAGTACTGAACCACTACCGATTGGGAGTGTAATGATAAGAATAAATGAATCCAAGGTCCATACCTCTGTATTGTGCATGTGACCATCTGATACCATCAAGAGATCATCTTTCACCTTTTGGCCTTCAACTGTACTCACAGACTCAGATCCTTCCTTTTCTTTTCTCTAATTTTTCTCTTAGGACAATTCCTTTTAAAATGTCCTACCTCACCATACTTGTAGCACTTAGCCTTTCTGAACTCTGACCGTCCCCTAGGCTTACTCCTGTTCCTGCCTCTGCCTGACCTTTTCCTAACTAATAAACCCTCCTAGGGAACTGCTTCCTTGGTCATCTTCTCCATATGCTTATTTGTCCAAAGCACCGAGACAATATCTTCATAGAATAATGTCTCATTTTCGTAGAGCAGCATCGTAACCAATGAGTCATGTAATGTGGACAGCAAACACAGTAGTAAAAGTACCTTATCTTCCTCCTTCATCTTGACTTCGACATTCAGCAATTTATTGCTCATCTGGTCGAATACCTGGATGTTGCCCAGCACATCTCCACCTTCTGACATCCGAAGGCTGTAGAGACGCTTCTTCAACATCAACTTGTTGCACATATTCTTCCCCATGTAGAGGGCTTGCAACTTTGATCAGAGTCTCTTCGGAGTCTTCTCCTTCAGCACTAAATAAAGGGCTGAATCTGCCAAACATCCTCTAATCACTAAACATGCTTTGTTCTTCAACGACATCCACTACTTATATGTCATCCCATCTGGTTTTTCCTTCAAAGTCAGATCTAAACCCTGCACAAGAAGGGCCTCTACCTAGACTTTCCATATGGAAAAACTTTTCTTCCCATCAAACTTCTCAAAATCTAATTTTATGCTACTACCCATGACAAGATCTCAACCAAAATAGCATAAAATATTTCAAAAAATAGAGAGCACCCTGATGAGGCCTTGCTAAAATTTTTCAGCCCTTGATGATCTTCAAACAACTTCTTCTTGAGCCTGGCTCTGATACCAATTGTTGGAGTTTAGTCCTTGATGAACAGCAATGAGATCAATCTCACTGAAAAAGTACCCTAGGCTTTTACCCTTTGTTGCCAACAATCAGATTGGCACAGCAGTAATACGCTTACCCTCAAACCCTTTGGTCCCAGTTTCGAATCCCACAGCCCTATATTTTCTTCAAGAAATTTTTAAATCCCTTTTTCTCTTTGCTAGAGCTCTCTCCTCTGCGTTTTCTATGAAGCCTCGTCATGAAGACTCACATCCTTACGGAAACAAATGAAGCCCTCCTCCCATGACAATCCCTCATGAAATCTTCTTCACGTGGGTCAACTTCTCTCTAAGTCAACAAAGGAAGACCTCCACTTGTCCTCTCTCTAGGTCAACAAAGGAACACCTCCACTTGTTCCTCTCTAGGTCAACAAAGGAACACCTCCACTTGTTCCTCTCCTTCACCCATTGCTTCCCATGGTTCCACGCTTTTGCCGCCTTGTGTGGAATCCAAGACTCCGTGCATGCCTTCACCACTAGATTCCAACGAAGCCCAAGTCAACGAACAACCCGAGCGCTTGGGATCTTCACGAGGCTTGTGTGGCTTCGTTCCACTGAGGATCACGTCAATGCCTACTGTACGGCTTCGTTCACCTTGGGAGGAAGGAAACACCACGAAGCCGTGCAGCTTCATTCCGAGGAGAAGGCTGTGATCAGAAAGAAATCAAAGTTAGAAAGAAAAGAATTTGTTCTCTATTCCATTCAAACCCTAGAGATTAGAGTTAAATATATTCACCAAGTGGGTCAGGCTCAGACTCACCAAAAACTCCCATGAACTAACCCAATGAGATTAAACTAATCCTCAAGCCCATGTACACCCGTGACTTAATTTAATCTTAACCCTTGGACCACACCCAGCCCAATACAAGTTAGCCCAACCTGGGCCTTGATAGCACCACACCAGGTCCAACAATACTATCCTCTAGGAATGATAGTAGTGTATAGATGGAGTTAATTATTGTACTAATATGGAGAATGTTGGAATAACATGAAGTGGTCATAAATAGAAATATTCATAAATGAGAATCCACAAAAATAATTGGGAAAAGGTTGGATGGTTATGGTTATGCCACATGAAACCACCTTATGACACAATAAAGTTAGCATGAAGTATTTGGGAGGAGAGAATTTGATTTCCTGAATCATTTGAAAACTATTGATGACATCTGTTATGTTATTAAACTTTCTCCTATTTCAAGTGACTCAAGCATTGTATTATTGAAGAATCAAGGTGGTGCTTCTGCTGCTATGAGACAAAACACTCACTCTTCGATAGATTTGGTGCTTATTCCTAGATTATCATACTAAGAAGCTCTGAATATTGGCATATTAATAGCCTTATCAAATAATTTTGTTCTTAAGTTATCAAATTAATTACAGAAATGATTTTATTTTTCAAAGTCTGGATTGATACTGCACTTGATGTTTACTAAAATGAGCAAGATGTTATAGCAGACTATGTAGTATCATCTATATTTTCATACTCCAAAAGTTATTAGTGAAAATTTTGAAGTCCAAATTGTTGAAAAAAGTTTTAAAAGAATAATAAATAAATAAATAGTGGAATGCCTGCAAGCAGAATGCTCGCGGACATTCGCTGGACTCACGCGAGCGGTGCAACGCTCTCACGAGCGTTGCATGAACACTTGCGTGACGCGTTATGAGAACATTGGTTCACGGTCCTTCTTGGTCTCGGATTTCTCGCGACAGCTTTGCCCCGATCCTTGCCATCGTCGCCTCCAACGGTACAGGCATTTTGAAGAACCAGATGGTTTCTCCTACAAAAGGAGAAATGGAGCATCTGGAAGATGTGTGTCGAATGGTTAGTGAACATCGTAGCAATCTGAATCCTGAAAGGCCTACAGCCCTTCAACTTCTCCTGATCATCTTTCGGCAAGACGGAGGCAGCCGCGAGATCGAGAGAGAGAAAGAGAGAGAGGACTCCTCTCTGGCTGCATTGGAGTTCTGAAGAAAGAAAAAGAGCTATTTCACCTCTTTTCTTTTAAATTTATTTTTTTGTTATTTTATATTTACTAATTTTTTCTTTGGGCATCTGAAGGAATCGTTGGGTTGCACCTCGTGATAGGAGGTTCGGATCGAGTCGGATCATTGTACCTTGGAGATAGATCACCAACAACCTACACGAAGGGACAAAAATTGATACTTAAGGCAGTGTCTAATACGCCTCGATTTAGGCTCGATTAAACTTCTTTAATTTTAATTTCTTTATATATTTAAAATTTTATATTAAATTTCTAGTAATTTCTAGAAAAGAAGATTTTGCAATAGGAAAAATTATTTTCGCTAAGGATCAGTTTTCAACACTCAAGGATTATGTTGGGATTGATATAAAGATATTGTTGTCGTAATTCTCATGTAATCAGCCCATCTAGTGATAGCCAACATGATATACCATGAGTCCTTTCAACGAAAGCAAAATATGATAGCATAGGCGTCCACATACATTAAAATATATCTGCAGCCATTTCATATAACAAAGGAATTCAACTAGCATTTGCATCTGACCAGTCTTGGTAGAATACAATGCTTTCTACTGAAGCCAGGAGGACTATAGCGTCACTGCATAAAAGTGTGGAGAATCAAGAATTTGATCGTTTAATTATATTCAAAAAGGTTTTGCACTGATGAATTTACTTCTAGAATTAAACGTCTGAAAGTCATCTTCTTTTACTAGTTATGGCATACAAGGGTCATCCTCGATGACAAGCACAGGGTTGTTGTTTACCTGCCTGCCACAAGATTGATTGTCTTCCTTCTCCTTCGTTTGCCTGGTAGCCTTGGAGATGATAAAGGCAAGGGAATCAATCTTTAACCAAGGCTTTCAATAATGCTCATGCAAAAGTTGATATGTAAACTTCTTTCTTTTCTTCTTTAGTTCTTTGTCTTTGGTTTTTCTTTTTCATGGGAACAGAATCAAGAATATTCTTTGCAACTTTAGGCCAAAAAGTATAAAATAATGCAGTCATCCCATTGTATAAAAAGGGTTGAATTGATAAGTGGAATTGTTGGACCATTGAGAATAGCCAACTTCATTGACAACGTCAAAGATTTCTGGCAGGTAATAAAATTGCATAGGGTGATGTTGTTAGTGAGCTACTCTTATGGTGAAATCAATTGACTTACAGAAGGAGAAGAATCTGGCTCTCATAAGATCAATAGTACCTAAATCAGACAACAATTTCAAGCTAGGCTTCACCATAAATGTAAGTCTAAAGTCAGATGATAGAAATTGTGTGTATTTTGTCTCATTGAGTGCTTTCCTGCAAGACTATAAACTTTTGACTATGTTTTTCTCAAAACAAGCAAGAAGCCATCAGAAATGATTCAGACTAAACTACTCATTTGACCCTTAAATGTGGCTTTTCTTTCTTGCATACGGTATCATACATGTATAAAGAATAGGCAACCGTCTCTAAAGACTAGGCAGCTAATTTTCTCATGAGGGTTCATAGTTCATATTAGTGCACCATAACTTTCAGCCTGACTTTATTCAGCTAATGGAATTGCAGTCACTTCAAGCGGGAGTTGATAGGCAACTCTATAGGTTGACTCAGCTAAACATGACCTAACATTGTCTCCTATGTCTTTAGACTTTTCTACCCACTAGCATTATTAATCACAATCAGTGGAATTGCTTCTATGTTTATACAACGAATCAAATGTTTGTCATATGTTTCTATCAAAAAATATGCTTGTTATATGTCAAAAACTGCTATATATAATAAGCAATATAATAATGAAAAAGAAAGATTACAGATCATGAAGTCAGACTAGAGTAGAGAATAGTTTAGCACCAACCTTATGTCACATGGAACTTTTGTGTGATTTAGTGGCACCCTGCAGCATTACTGAAGGAACTATTGTTTACCACTCATCCTCATCCCCAGGTCAAAGAAAAACCATGTGCAAGTGCGGTCCTAGTTTTCATCTATAAAATAGTGATTAGGAGGCTTTGGTCCTGCAGAGTGATTGTTCTTCTTCTCTGCTTTGCAGTTTAGTTCTTTGGTTAATTGTATAGTCTGAACAAGATCAATATGGAGTGGTATATGTGGTGGATGGATTTGTTTGGAGATTATATGATTTGTTAGGAACTAATATGGTTATGTTTTATCATGTAATGTAAACTTTGATTTACTCAATATTTGTTCATGCAGTTACCAAACCTATGTAGTTAGGATAAGACATTACTGTTCAAATGTGCTAATGATTCAAGACCCCATGATGGTTTGATATGGGCCTCATAAATGCATTGCAGAAAAGTTTTTTTTTTTCATATGATGATGTTTTGAATATTACATCGATGATAATTATTTATCTGCATTTTGTGCAATTATCATTCCTTAATAGTTTGAATAGACTTGTTTTTCATGGCTATGATGGTCCATTTCAAAAGCATGCACATTACTATTCAAAATGTATCTTTATTTAATTCTCTTATTTGAGGTCTAGTCCAAAAATAATATTATCTCCTTGGAATTTGTCAAGTTCGAGAAGAATTTGGAAGATCAATTAACCAAGAAATTATCTAGGAGTGAAGTCCTAGATTCATCGAGGGGGATGGGGCTTAAGCCTATTATTTAGTCACTAGCAGTGGATACCCAACCTCTGTGATTGAAGATCGATCCAATGAAGGAGATTTAATATGGTATAAACGAAGCTGATTGAGTGATCGTGTGAGAGCACAATTTTTGAAAAAAAAAATTTCATCACATCCCTATGATAAGTGCTCTTATAAAGTAACAAAGTAAATCTATGTAAGGTTAAGTTATACTCTTAATAGATCCGAGGTAGGTTATCTGTAAGGTATTAGTCACAAATATCCTTGGAGGATTCATCTATATGAAATTGTTATATTAGGCCGTGACTAAAGGTTTGGGCTAACCTTAAGAAATTTTTATGAAAAATTAAAGTACTAAGCGCAAGGCCTTTAATATGCGATGACCGCTTAAACTCAAATGTGATTAGGAGAAGTCTGAGTCAAGGACTTAGTTCAAGGTTTAATCCACTATGGTTCCTATGTATACAATTAATACTAAGTGGGGTTCAAGTTCATAGAACACCTCACCTATTGCGCAGTATAATATGCCCTAAGATTTATGTTATATTATTTTTATTTTTTTATTTATTTAAAATTTTTATAAGGGATTGTTAAAAAAAGTTGTTTTTTTTAAAAAAAATAGTGGAACGCTTGCGGACGTTTGCTAGGCGAACGCTCCGCTCGCGGACGTTTGCTGGACTCACGTGAGCATTTGCTCGCATGAGTGGCGCAACGCTCTCGCGAGCGTTGCGTGAACGCTTGCGTGATGCGTTTCGAGAACATAGGTTCACGGTCCTTCTTGGTCTCGAATTTCTCGTGATCGCTTTGCCCCGATCCTTGCCATCGTCGCCTCCAGCGGTATGGGCATTTTGAAGAGCCAGATGGTTTCTCCTACAAAAGGAGAAATGGTTTCTCCTACAAAAGGAAAAATGGAGCATCTGGAAGATGTGTGTCGGATGGTTGGTGAACGTCATGGTAAACAGGAGGATGAGGAAAGTGTTGCACACCTTAAGGAATATAAGAAAACAATTGACTTGAAACTTGCTCTCCGTCATAGCAATCTGAATCCTGAAAGGCTTACAACCCTTCAACTTCTCCTAATCATCTTTTGGCAAGATGGAGGCAACCACGAGAGAGAGAGAGAGAGAGAGAGAGAGAGAGAGGACTCCTCTCTGCATTAGAGTTCTAAAGGAAAGAAAAGGAGTTATTTCACTCTCTTCTTTTTAAATTTATTTTTTTATTTTTTATATTTATTAATTTTTTCATTGGATATCCGAAGGAATCGTTGGGTTGCACCTTCATGCGATCATGCTCGTGGTAGAAGGTTCGAATCGAGCCGGATCATTGTACCTTAGGGACAGATCGCCAACAATCTGCACGAAGGAATGCAAAATGATCCTTAGGATAGTATCTAAAACGTCTTGGCTCAGACTCGAATCTCAACTTCTTTTAATTTTAATTTTTTTATGCAATTAAATTTTTAGCAATTTTTAGGAAAGGAGATTTTGCAATAGGAAAAATTATTTTTCAAAAGTTCATACATGTGTTTGGCTTCGCATATGGTGTGATGCATTTGTTGCTTGGAAATGCATCTCCTAAAGCTGCATTCTTTTGCTTGTTGAAGCTAACCATACTGCCAGCTAACCATATTGCCAGCACAGCAAGGAATTTATAAGCTTAGGCTGCCGTTTGGCATTGCCATCACCTTTTTCTTTAAAAAATAATAAATAGAAACAGGAATGTTGTTTTCTTTTTTTTTTTTTAACATTTCTGAAAATAGAAATCTATTTGGTAGTTGTTGTTGCTTTTTATTTTTTTTACAATTCTGAATGTTATTTTTTATTTATTTATTCTTTTAACAGTGGAAGGCACTTTTAAAAGATATTTTTTTCAAAAATTGTTTTCGTTTCTAAAAGGTCACTTTAAAAAAAAAGTTGAATTGAAAAAATTTCACTTTCACTTTTTTTAAATAATAAGCATTATTTTTAGAAATAAAAATAATTCAACTAAACATATTTTTTACATTAGGTTTCGTGTTTCTTTCTTTAAAAATTTTTTAAACAAAAAGTCATACTAAACAGTCCTTAGATTCATTTACGAGAAAAGCTGATGCCAGTTACATCCATTGTAAATCTGGGTTTAGCTTTGGCAAGGACTGGAAAAGAGCAAGAGGAGAACTAAAGTTTAGAAAATTTTAGATGTGCAATATTAGAAGTCTCATTGGGAAGTATTCAGAGAATTAAGAATTGTGACAGGCAGTCATTGCTAAAGATTTAAGCCTGAGGCCTATCAGAATAGTCATCAGAAACCGCAGGCCAACATAATAACACAAGTCTTTTGGACAAGGAATCACCTAATGTTTAATTTTTTTGAAAATTAAAAACTTGATGATGATATGAGATGATTTTTATTTTAACTCTTCTGGAAACTTTCAGGTGACATGGAATCTATGCTCTGTAAGTCTTGACTCCTCATCTCCATGTTGAGGAACAATCAAAGAACTGATCCACACTCCATTATATAATAACTTTTAATTCTGTAGGCACTGCCTCCTGCTTCTAAAACTATGCATTCAAGAGAAGGTGGAAACATTTTTACCTTTTGTTTTTAACTTTTAACAAGGAGAAAGGAGAATGTAGATAACTTGAAGGCAAGGCAGATGGCTCTTCCCTTATTAATAACCATGTTACACAGACATCTTGATCTAGGATATTAATAAGCAGCAATTCAGTTTCATTAAAGCCTAATTTTTTAAATTGTTTACCAAGCCCCAGTTTAAGTCTAATCCAACCAACTAAATCCAATAGGCCTAATCCTGTCACAACCTAGTCCGAGTTAGCCCAACTCACCATATTAAACCCTTGCCTACTGAACCTAGCCTGCCAACCCAAAAAAGAGAAGGAAAAAAAAAAAAAGGAAGAAAAAAATTATAATTTATGATGTCACTGTTGCTTCACTTTGACCCCATATTCCTTGGCCCTCAAATTTGTTGGAACGTAATGCATGTACCATCCCTGGTATAATGCCAAAACTAATTTAATTTTTTTATATTATTTCAGCTCTGTCAATACCCATATAATTGATCGAAACTGAACTCTTTTCCAAACCTTTTCCAAATAGTTAACCATGTCCAAGAGCTAAGTTTAACATTAACAGTTCCACTACGCTGCAGTTCTTTTCAGAAACTGGCGTCCAATCCCAACACTGATGCCCATCTCAACATTCAAAATTTTATTCAGAGGCTTCATTTTTTTTTATATGATTCCGTCTTTTTTTGGGACTTCTTGTAAATTATAAAATCATCTATGTACGTACAGCGAGAATACCAAAGCTTCATAGAGAGAATGGTAAGGAGGGTTTAGTAATATATTAAGATTAATTCTGGTCCAAAGTAGATCGAAACTATAAAGATCCATAAAATAAAATAGGACAACAATTTTTAATCTACTCCGACTCTTGTGGCAGTAAAACTACAAGCCACCATAAACTGGCCATGCCGTGCTATCCCGAATAACACATCCGAAACTCTGTTAAACGGGGTAGGAGAGATATCCTAAGCAAAACCGGAATAGCCTACTAAACCATGACACTTCCAAAGAATCCATCTTTACGCTAATTAATTAAGCCGAGAAGCAATTGAAGACGATATCCTCCTCCTTCGTCCCACCCGTCACCAATGCCCCGCCCTTCTCCCTCCCTGCTGCTCCGGCCGTCCAACCCGTCCATTTCGACGGCGCCCTCTCCCTGCCGGCCGTCTCCGAAGCCGCCGGCCGTCTCTTCCCATCGTCGGCGGCCGCCCGCATCTGCTTCTCTTTCCGCCGTTTGATCACGTACTCCTCCGAGATGTACACGTCCATCACCGCTTATTTCTACCACAACGGAGTGGGGCACGGCTCGGAGAAGCAATGAGTGAGGACCATGAAGGCTGGGGGGCGTTATTTATGGCAACGGATTAATTGGAGGTGGTGGGGGGAAGGAATCCAGTGGGCACGAGTCCCAGTTTCTCTCCTGCTGTTTGTTTCAAATGGAGGGATATTGGAAGCGTTCGCAGAAAAAGGTGGCGCTGGGTCCTTCCAAATGTCCTCCTCGTGGCCTTTGGGCCGGGGTTGCTGGCTTCATACGTGGTGGCCATCAGGTGTCCGTGTGGCAGGTGGGATGAAGCTAGGAAGGACTCAAGTATTTAGTCCTTGGTGCTCGAAACCGACCGACTAGAAGACCCCGGTAACCTCTGGTTGAAGTTAAGTTTGAGGTTTGAAATTTGAAAGGAATGGAGGTTGCCCATTGTTTTGAGTTGGCTTAAATCTAGTAAGTTAGTAGACCTCAAAGTCAAGGCGGATGGTAGGATTCCACATCACGGACCGCCCTCTCGGTCTCGGGCCCTTGGTTTTAGATGGAGGAGGGGCTTTCTTAGGGGCGCTGAGCTTGTGGTTTAGTGAAGGAGTACGGGAGTTTTCCTGCTTGATTGGCAGCAAACAGTGGGCTTCCTTCCAGCGGGCAGAGTGGGAGGGACTCGTGGGGTGTAACCGAGCGGGGGAACAGTGGGAAAATATAGTCGAGAGCTTTGGGTCATGCGAAAGGGAAGTTTCGAGGTAGGGAAGGTACCGACCGGTCCAAGGGCGGTGGTGATCGATTGAAGGGATTCCTTCTTTCGGCGGTCGGGTCCAAGTCCTGGCCTCGTCTCGTCTCCGGATGGTCAAAATATAGTGGATGGGAGATGGTTGATGTTATTATTTTTTTATTTTTTTTATTAGAAGCGGACGGTCACATCTATCTGACACGAGTCAAATTCAAAATATTAAAATATATAATTTATTATAAAATAATAAAATAAAATCATTAAAGTGCCAATTTTACTGATCATGATCGAAGAATAAAGGTAATACAGTCTGCAGTAACCTTGGCTTCCATACCAATATCGCACTGATAATATAAAAAGAAATCCAAATCCATATATAATAAGATTGATAATTAATGTTTTTTGTTTTTTTTGTCCACCGTGAAAGATACCTTGAAGCATGTGCTTCTTCTTAGATTTGAAAGTGCGCGTATTGGTCCGTTAAATTCCAGGGGCTTCTCGACCGGTGGGTGGCGGAAGTCGAGGAAGAATAGCGGGTCTGCAGGGAGCTGGCTTGGTGCCTGCGTTGGTCGGATTCATTCTGCACTTCATACTGATTTATTTGAAGCGGTGTGCACGGGCAATATCCGTACTTTCTAAGGTTGGGATTTGATGAAGTAATAGATATAGATATAATGCTATAATAATATTGATTAATATGTTTGATACGATAAATATAAATAATATTAAATTCTTAAAATACTTTAATTAAATTATTAAAATTTATATATTATTATATTTGATTTAAAAATTTATTAAATCTAAGTTTAAAAAAATTTATATTTATAAGAGATGCCTGCATAGAGCGATTAGAGAAAGAAAAATTAATTTTGTTAAAAAATAATTTATGAGATTAGTACATCTTTGGTAGCATGACCATCCCTTCTATGATAATCTGAATTATCTTTAGAGATAATCTAGATTATTATTTTAAAATTATCGATAATCTGGATAGATTATAGGTTACCAAATGCCCCTAAAGGTGGAATTAACGATTTGAAATACTGAAGAGGTGAAAATAGTACTCTTTGAGTTATTTTTTTAATTTTAAAAAAAAATAGAATAAGGAAATCTTCTCGCCTTATACCGGGCATGGATCATGGCATCTTCTCAAACTGCACGTATTCAAGTTGAATAATAAGAAAAAAAAATTAATTTTTAGAAAGGTAGCCGAAGAGTCTCTCATTAGCTAATTAACTGGTAGAATTATTAGAAAATACGTAAGTTGTGTTTGG
>UESW01001361.1:43642-96002 GCA_900491605.1 Calamus simplicifolius
TCTTTGTTTTAAATTAATTTTATTATTTTTTATTTATTTTTTTATAATTTTAAAAAATAGTAATTAAAATTTTTATTTTTTATTTTTTAATTAGAGTTTTCTTATAACTATTTTTTTGTTTTTTTTTATTTTTATTTTTATTTTTTCTATTCGATATTTTTCTTTTCTATAGACGAATAATACCACGGTTTATTTTTGTTTGGAGATATGAGAAAAGAGATAACGGTGGCGAGACAGGAGAAAAGAGAGAAAGAAGGGAATGATTTTGTTTCGAGAAAGAAATAATTTTATTTTTACAAAAAAGATAGAGGCCATTTTGTTAAAAAAATTTATTAGATCGCAGTATATCTGATAATATGGATAATCACCTTCTCTTGAGTGTGGTAATCCAAATTACCAATTCAGGATAGATTGTCATTCAAATATGTATCAAACATGATTATGTAATGGATCTCATTTAAATTATCGATAATCTGGATAGCTACCAAACCCCTCCTTAGTAGTTGTCATAATACGAAGCAACAGTAGACACTAATAGAGAATTCGTTGGCTTACAATCTTTATATATTGATAAATCGATTTGAAAATCAATTTGAAAGCTCTACATAAATAAGTATACCATTGATGTCTTCTATAAATTCATTAATAATAGAAGAATTAAATAATCCTTTTTTTTTTTGCAATTTGGAAAGCTTTTATTTTAAAAAATATAAAGATACTTCTTGGTTAGTTTTCTTAAAAAAAACTTCACATGGAAGATGTCTTAAGAAAGGGTAACCTATATATATGTTCTGGATGTCGGTTAAGTGGTGTTAATCTACGGATGATTAATCACCTATTCACCAATGCTTCTTCTTTCGTGAAATGTAAAAGGCGCTATCCAGCTGCCTAGGAGTGAGTAAACTTTGGCCTCAAGAATGGAGGATGAAAGTGTTGTCAATAGAAAAAAAAAAAAAAAATTGAGACAAGTTAACAATCTTTTATGTGCCATATGTGGAATGAGATAAAGAATCTTTCTCAAAAAAAATTCATTCTCATTCATAGTTTTCCACAAAATTATTGATTGTTTTTTTTAGGCAATCTTTGCACCTAAAGGTGGTTAGAAACTCATAAAACAATTTGTCATTCTCTTTCTTCTTTTGTTCCTTCATCTCCGTACCTGCAATTTGACAAAATTTTAGTGCTGGGAATACTCTTCCCTTGCTATTACTTCAAAAAAAAAAAAAAAAGAGAGAAGTGCATGAAAGATTATGTTGGCAACTGTTTAGTCTCAGATTAATTACATATAAAATAAAGAAGTTTAAATAGTACTTTCTATCTATTTTTTTTTTGGCGACATTCTAATTGTTATTTAGTTAAGCTTTTGATTGTCTCCTACTTAATTGTTGCAAGTTGCAGATCTGCAATTATATTTATTTTTTATTTCATAGAAGTAGAATCAAATACTGTGAATCTCAATCAAACTAATCAAATGGGACTTGCGACATACCTATTTGTCTAGCTAAGATTTCCTTAGTATATCTTTCGATGCAACGATGAGTTCAGGGAATTCTAGGTTTTTTCTATTATAGTGAATAAATAAATAAAACACTTTGCTATTTTGGCGGGTATTGCTCATTCAATGTTTAATTTTTTACTTTTACTTAAATATCGGCGGTGGATTGGATTGCGGCCTCAGTCGTTTATCATTTTGGATTTTAAATCTGAAAACAGAATAACCTCTACCCCATTGTATTAAAGCAAATACTATTTTTTGATGTATTTGAATTGACTCACATTCGATTAGTGTGATTATCTGTCTTTATCAATAATAATAATAATAATAATAATAATAATAAATAATATATTTAATATATTTAATATATAATAATTATTTAATATGCTTGTTCAATAAATTAATTAAATAGGCAATGCAAAATAGGTCGTGCTAGATTGGCAAATAAAATGCTATATAATATGTTTACATTTTTTTAAGTATCATGGAACTCTAATAAAATCCAGTAACCAAGTTGAGAAAGTGATTTTAGCATCAAGAAATAACAATAATAAAGGACATTATGTAATCATATAAATAAGAAATTTTTTAATTTAAATAATAAAAAAATAAAAAAAATCATATTTATTTAGACTATTATATTACATTATATTATACTTATGATACTATACCATAATTACCGTATTGTTTCATGAAGATTTAATATGAGTATTTTTTTTTTACAAAAATTTATTTAAAAAATAATAATCTTCCATAAGTGTCAACGGGTATAGCGACCTGTGGCGTGGTCCAACAAAACGATGCAAGCCATAACAATAATTATATCGTGGTAGAGACATGGTATGATTCCTTGAATCAGGCCGAACTGAGTGGTGCTAATTAACATGGTACAACCTAGCCTGACCTGTGGTGGAATAATCCGATTTATTTGCATATTTTTACATTCTTTGTCCTTTGAATATTCTTATTTACTTTGGATTATTCTTATTGATATTTAATTTATTTTACTTAGTTTTCATAATATTAATTAAAAAATAAAAAATAATTGCTTGAACGCATGGGTTGGCATGTCAAGCTGGCTGGGCCAAAGGCTTACAGGCATGTCGATATGGTTACTCTATGAAATTAATTTGAAAAAAAGGAATAAATTAACTTGGAAGCTCTTGTCAGATACTTTGAAATTTAAAGAATTCCCTCCAACTTAGATTGCTTCGATTAAAATGTTGTTAACTAAACCCTTGATAATAGTCTTTCAGAAAGACCATTGCATACACTATTTATATATTATGTATTTAAGAAAACTTCTTTTGTTCCTTAATTGCAATCTCACATTAGATGATGATAATGATGATGATGATGATAATGATCATTAACTTTTAGGATAGAAAGGCTTATGTGTGGAGATTGGGCTTAGTTTTACTTTGCCTAATTATTTTTGATCCAACCAACTCCATCACATATATGTCCATTGGTTGAAATTTTATCATTCCTTTCGAGTAGGTATGATATCTCTCCTTCCTCGGAGCAAGCATAAGCAATTCAATAAACCTTATGGTTAAGAGTGCATCTTTACAGAGATATTGATAAAGTTTAATCTTGAAGTATAGATACATTGAAATCCTTTGCATTGGATTATTAGTTTCAAGAAACACAAAATGTACCCTTAAAGATAACATAGTACACATGCTGCTATAGCTAAATATTTCTTACTCAATTTATTCCTATCTATTATTTGTCATAAATATTTATTTGTACTTATTCATGTTTATTTTAAGAATTAATTTGCATCTATTAACTTAAATTCACAGCATGCTAGAGAATATATTAAATTTAGATAGGGTTTCTATCAAGGTATGCTATTTGAATTCCGACGGATTTAATTAAAACTTTGAGGAGGGAATAGGAACCATCAATTCGGAGAATATGCTCTTATTTTCATCAAGAATTTTTGATGTCAAGGCAATTTTTATTAGCTTCAAGAGTGCAAATTGACTGGAGATTGACTTGCACAAGGCCTTCCTTTTGTGCATGGATATGGATGAAGGGAAGTTGGCTGTGGGTGTATATATTAACTACCAAATTAGAGACTCTCTTTTCACTTATCTTGGCCTTTCAATCAGCAGCAAGAAGCTTAGCATGAATGATTGTTTCTCTCTACTGTTAAAATTTGAAAATAAGCTTCATGAAAAATTAGGATACTTTTCTTCTGGAGGTGCCAGAAAGGGGTGACAGCTGAGACTGATGGGTGGAAGTGAGCATTCCTGTGGAAAGGTAAGGACAAGATCTCTGATTTCAGTTGCCTTGTCACCTAGGACAAGGTCTGAAGAGGTTAGAGTGAGGTTGATTTAGGAGTGAAAAGACTAGCAAATATCAACTCTTCCCTTCTCGCAATGTGGGCCAGAAAAGTCCCTCAGGATGAGAATGGAATGTGGCAAACGTTATTCATGAAGACTATTATTTCTCAAGGAAGATGGGCATGGGAAGCAGAAAACCTCCTGCTGGTTTGTCTCTATTATTGACCGACAGCAATAGAAATCTGGCAGCCTCTGAACTGCCCTTCCTTAAAGGCAAAGGCATTCACTTTTAGAAAATAGATGGACGAGTGGTGTCCCCCATTGCTAGGTGCCAGGACAAAATGTTTCGGCCACTGGGGAAGCTGGAAGTTGATCATGCCTTTTTCGGTCAAATCTGTGCTTGGAATTCGTGATGGTGCCCTTTGTCTCAAAGCAGTTATAATATCTCGCTATGTCGAAAACTTTTCATCTTTGCTGATGAGCTCGTTAATTACTTCCTTCGTTATTATTCAAAAAGTTAAGTTATTGTAGGTTAATTTCTTTCGTCATCGTAATATTTTTATGATTGGCAGTCTTAATCATTAGGGATCCTCTGCTGTTACGGTAGCAGACTGATATACAATTTTTATTTTTTGAAAGTCTCTTCCTTCAAAATTTATCAAAATTAATTTTGACGAAAGCGTTCGAAATAGGCTTGCTGGTTCTGCTTTTATGATTCGAGAGCCTGATGGAGATATACTGACGGCTGAAAGCTTTTGTAGTCTTGATTCCTCGGTCCCTTTGGTCGAGCTCTATGCTGCTTGAGCCGGAGTTCTATATGCTATTAGAACCCTTCATGTTCTTAACCTGATTATTGAGAAAGATTCTCTTTTAGTTATCCGATGGATTCAGAAGGATAGTTGTATTTAAGCTCCAGTGCTCTTTGACATTTGAACTATTTTGCGGGATGTTATCAGTATCCAGATCCGTTATGTCTATCGTGAAGCCAATGCTGCGGCAGATTGGGTAGCGATGGTGGTTGCTCATCATGCTGACTATAGGGTTTGAATACAGAGTGATCCATGTTTTACTATTTTTAATCAAATATTATATTTTAATATATTTGAACTGACTCGTACTAAAGTTATGTGTTCGCTCATTTGTTAAAAAAAAAAAAAAAACATCACCAATTTTAAAGCCTTTAGCCTCTTATATTACTTCTTTATGCCCCTTCTGCTTTCTTTTATTTATATTGCTGACATACAATCAAAAGTATTATAGTAAAAAATTTTACCGACCCATGTACCATCCTTCGTCTCGATAAAATCACCTTGATTGATAGGATGTAAGAGTGCTTTAATTTATATTTTACTTATTCTTAATGATGACTTTATTTTAGATGATATGGGATCTAAATTTTTCATGTCCATAAGTCCTTATTATTAATTACTTCTACATTAAATATTAAAAAACTTTTAATTAAGATATCGTAATCTTTATTAATCTTTTTATGCATATATGAACTTGAATGAAAAATTTTGTTATCATTTATTTATTAAAAAAAATACAAGGTGATGTTATTTATCAGGGTTTAGATTTAATCCCTCGTATTGATCCTTCCTTCGAAATATGGTTTTAAGGCTCACCTACGTATGCTTTATCAATGTGTCTTGATTAGAATAAAGTCTGATTTGAAGATAGTGCTCTTGATTTGGCAACACATCCTCATTTAACAACATATAAAGGTAATGATATCTTGTAAGATTATCAATGCTTTCATAATTATTGAGGAGCTATGCTCCTTTGATCATGGAATAATATTCCAAATAAATGTTGCATCTAACCTATTTTACACTAATTGGATCTTAATTGAGACTAAAGGTTTCATGGATTAGACCAGCTTATCGAGCCCATATGCTGATCTTAACCCCATGCACAGTTAGATAAACCATATTACTGAATTAAATTTAGTATTTAAATAGTAGACCCTAATTAATACTTTTGTTATGATTAAAATATTTTTTTTTTGAATTTTTACCCAAATCAATCCATTTGGTAAATAATGTACCCTTCACTAATATGACTTGCTGATATGTTGAGGGTGGTGACTAAAATCATCTTAGACAGTCTTATAATAAACATTAGAAGGGGATGGGCTGAGGGAGAGGGTAGGCCCAGTCTCTATATGTCAGCTAGATATTCAGTTAGTACAACTAAATATAAAAGGTATATTAAGAGAGATTTAATCTCCAATTGAACTCCGTTAAAGCTGGTTTCAAGTCCGAATAAAGGAGGAGAGTTATGCTAGATAGCTGATAGCCAGCGTAAAATTTCGTCAGAACTTTTAAAACATAAATCTAATAGAAGCAGATTCGCGTAGCCGATCCCATGTAGTTGAGAAAAAGCTTAGATGAGTTGAGTTGAGTTGAATATTTAATCTCCAATGTAAGACTAAAGATGAAGAGATATGTTATGAAGCTGACAAAGCACATGAATAGCTAACAATGGTTGGCCATCAAAAGCTGAATTCATACAACTGAAGTTCTTGGCTACTACTGTTTTCTTCTTGTCCACTTTGAGGTGTCATGGATGAGTCTAACTCATACCTGATCCTCCATTGCTTACAGTATTTGGCTTGCTGTGAAAGCCTGCTTGGGTCTTAGGAAGTCACAGGCATTCCCATCTGTCCTCATGGTCTTCTTGAAGAGGTAAAGAAAAAAATTTTAGAACTGGCTGGGATCCATTGTTAATGACAAATGCTAGAATATATGGAAAGAAGAAACTCTAGATTATTATGTTTGCAAAAGAAGAGTACGGTTCTGGTTAAAAAAAAATAAAAAGGCATGGAAGGATATCGTGGATTGGGGTTTATTATGCCCCTTATTAAAGAATGCACGGGACCACTATTTTGTTCCCAAAGCTTTCCTCCCATTTCGAGGTCATTAAGCTTTTAGTCCTTTTCTTTAATTTATTTATTTTTTTATATTTTTTTGGCTCGTTTTCTCTCTCTCTCTCTCTCTCTCTCTCTCTCTCTTCTCCATTTACAGTATTTCTAATAAATTTCTGGTAGGTAGGACGGTGCCAAATACTCTTTTCTATTTAGCAACCAAAAAAAAAAAAGCTTTTAGGAGGTGAAAAAGATGGAAAAAATAAGAAGATTATCGCACTTATCCAAGTGCACATTCTTCTTTCATGTCTGTAATTTATGTCTTTTAAAAGATATTTTTAGCAAAATATTTGGATTAAATTTCTCTCTTAATTATAATATTAATATATAATTTGAAAATGATTGTTTTTCTCTGAAATAATCCTAAATAGACTTAAGAATATATATATATATATATATATATATATATATATATATATATATATATATATATATATATGTTTAACACAATGCGTATATATATGTAGCTTTTATTAACATCTAAAATTTTAAAATTAAGTAATGATCCAAGATGATTTAAAATAACTCTTTTAATTTGCTTTTTTTTTTTTAAATACTCTTTGATTTATTAAGTAGAATCTTGAATTTGCCATTAGATGTATTGACCAAGCTAGTTAAATTGCCTTTTGATGTCCAAACCAATTAAGCTACCTAACACTAACCATGTCTTATATTTTATATATTTATGAACCAAGCTAATTAAATTACCAAATATTGACATGTTGTTCGTATTTGTTAGTCAAGCTATCTTGCTGATTGTATTTCAAATTTATGTTTTATAATTTAATTTTTTATAATAAATATCTTACACATACAAAATCATTTCTCACATATGTTAAGTTGAGAGGAAATTCAATACAACTATTTTTTGGATAGAAGGGATACATATGCAAACAAATGCATAAATAGATGTAAACAGGTCGATGCATGCAATTTTGAAGATAGAGAAATCTTTCCATAAAGGATACGATGATTTCTTTTCTTTTAGAATTCTTGTGTTATTGTTCTTTGATATAACAAAATGTTAACGTCGAAGTGTTAACATTAAAAAAAACAAACAATCGCAACCATTTTTAATGTTTTTAAAATTCTAAACGTCAAGCCAATTTTAAACTCAAACGTCTGATAGTTTTGTAATGCCCTCCCAATAGTCTCATATTGGAAAATTAGGAATTGGTTGAGTGGTTTATAACCGGTTAAGCAAGAAGAACAAGACACCAATTGGATCCCTTTTTGGACTATGATGATCCAAGTTGGTGTGAACCTTGTCCGTCTTGCTTTCTTATAATAAAACGGGCCCGTAGGCTCGGGTCGTTACAATATTGTATCAGAGCCATGCACCAATCGGAAGTGCAGGAGCTAAGTGCCACACAGGGCAAAGTGCTATATCCATGGGAGATGGGAGCCATCTCTTGAACCTGTGGGGGCCACCTCTAGAATCCTGCCTGTGGTTGTGATCAATTGCCCATGGCGACGAGGACGTCACCTCTGTAAGGGGGTAGATTGTGATGCCCCTCCCAATAGTCCCACATTGAAAAATTAGGAATTGGTTGAGTGGTTTATAACCGGTTAAGCAAGAAGAACAAGGCACCAATTGGATCCCTTTTTGGGCTGTGGTGGCCCAAGTTGGTGTGGACCTTGTCTGTCTTGCTTTCTTGTAATGAAACGGGCTCGTGGGCCTGGGTCGTTACAAGTTTCTTACAAACCCAAAATGTCCTACCGTTTTTAAAAACCACCATTTTAAAGAGAAAAAAATTATAAATAGGGCACCACCCAGCCTTTTATAGAATATGAGAAAAAAAACAACAACAACAATTCTATAGTTTATTTTTTTTTTTCTTTGAAGATTGCGTTGAAGATTGCTGATCACGTCCGTTGAGATCGTGCTTCGCACGAGAAGGGGAACCAGTTCTCCTTTAGGGCAGTGGTGTAAATCGCCGTGTAAACTGTCTCCCAGGCCTGATTCTTAATTAATTTTTATTTTGAGATACTTTTTTTCTGAATATAATCTGCCTCGCACACACCACAGATATTTTTTTAATATACATACATACATATATATATATATGTATACTAATATATTCCTAGTTGCAAGCATGAAGAACTCAACTTCGATAACAATCTAAAGGAGAACTGTTGCAAATTAATTATAATTTATTTGCATTGCATATTTAATATATATTTAATTTTTTCTCACTTGTAGCAAAATATCTTGTTCTCTTATTGTGAAAAAAAAAATGTTTGAATTATTCAAACAATTTTGTAACAAAATAATTTTCATTTTTCAGATCATCCTCTCTGAATCTAGCTTGGACCGTATGGCAACCCTTAGGGATGACATCGTTAGTCTTAGACCGAAAAAATTTGATGGATCCCATTTTAAGAGGTGGCAAAGCCAAATGAAGTTTTGGCTAACTACCTTAGGTCTTTGGTCAGTGATTGACAAATCATCTACCAGTTCCTCTAGCACAATGTCAACCACTACCCCTGAAGAGGATTATCTATGTAAAGGTAGAATCCTTAGTGCTCTATCTGACTCACTCTACGACATTTATCTATCGGCTAAAAATTCAAAGGAATTATGGGATAACCTTGAGTCTGAATATGGACTTGATGATGCTGGAGTAGAACAATTCAATACCACATCATTCCTTAGATTCAATATGGTAGATGACATACCTATCAATGACCAAATTCATAAATTCTAAGAATACCTTAGGAAACTTCAGCGGATCTCAGCTAGTTCAGAAAGGATACAAAATTGTTCTTGATTGTAATAAAGTTGTAATAACTAAGAATAATGCCTTCATAGGAAAAGGATATGTAAGTGAAGGCTTATTTAAATTGAATGTAATAAATCCTTTTATTAATAAAGCTGAGAATCAAACCTATCTAGTGAATAAGTCTAATCAAAATCTGTGGCATGCCAGGTTGGGTCATGTGCACCTAAGAAAGGTCGAACACATGATGAATTTAAAACTAATTCCTAAATCGAATCTAGATATGTCTAAATGTGAAATATGTGCTGAATCTAAACAACCAAGAAAGCCATTCAAATCAATGAAAAGAAATTCGTCAATTTTGGAGTTAATACATAGTGGTGTTTGTGACTCAACTAAGACTGCAACTCGTGGTGGCAATAGGTACTTAGTAACCTTCATAGATGATTTTTCTAGATATTGTTACTGTTATCTAATTAAATCTAAAAATAAAACTTTCAATAAATTTAAAATTTATAAGAGTGAGGTAGAAATCAACAAGAAAGGAAAATTAAAATTTTTAGATCTGATAGAGGAGGGGAGTATACCTCGAATGAATTTTCTCAATTCTATCAAGAACATGGGATAATTCATCAACTGACTGCTCCTTACTCTCCACAGTCCAACGGTGTAGCTGAGCGTAAGAACCGTACCCTTATGGATATGGTAAATTCTATGCTCATTAGTTCTGGCTTACCTGAGAACTTGTGGGAGGAAGCTCTTCTATCTTCTTGTTTCATCCTAAATAGAATACCTACTAAGGATAGTGGTAAGACTCCCTATGAACTTTAGAAAGGAAGAACTCCTAACCTAGACTTTCTCAAAATAAAATCTGAGATTAATGATATATCTGATAATACAATCTTAGAAGCTAGAGATGCCTCCTTCTTTGAAGATATAATTCCATTTAAGACTAAATCTCTAGACCCCTGGAATTTGAAACATTGTCCTCTAAAGCCATAGAACCAGAACTAGAAACTGAACCAGAATTAAGAAGAAGCAAAAGGAAAAGAATTGAAAAAGATTTTGATGAAGATGTTTTCACATTCTTAATAGAAGGTGATCCTTCCACATACGATGAGGTAATGACATCATCAGAATCATCATATTAGAAGGAAGCTATAGATAGCGAAATTAAATCAATCATAGAAAATAAAACTTGGATTTTAAATGATTTACCTCCTGGAAACAAACCTATAGGAACAAAATGGATTTTTAAAAGAAAATTAAGACCAGATGGATCAATAGAAAGATATAAAGCTAGGTTAGTAGTAAAGGGATTTAATCAAAAGAAGGACATAGATTATTTTGATACTTGTGCTCCTATAGCAAGAATAACAACCCTGAGAACTCTAATTGCCTTAGCATCAATTCATAAATTAATAATTCATCAAATGGACGTAAAAACTGCATTTTTAAATGGAGAATTGGAAGAAGAAATTTACATAAATCAACCTCAAAGATTTGAAGTAAAAGGACAAGAATATAAAGTATATAAATTAATCAAATCTCTTTATGGTTTAAAACAAGCTCCTAGACAGTGGCACATTAAGTTTGATAAAATCATTTTAAAAAATAGCTTTAAAATAAATGAATATGATAAATGTGTATACTATAAAAGACATGATACTGATTTTATAATACTATGCTTATATGTAGATGATATATTACTCCTATGAACATCATTAAAATTAATTCAAGAAACTAAAAGCTACTTATCAAATAAGTTTGATATGAAAGACCTAGGAGAAGCCGATGTAATTCTAGGAATGAAACTTAACAGAGTAGATAATGGAATGGCAATAAGTCTAGCACACTCAATAAAGAAAATGCTTCAAAAGTTTGAATATTATGATTTAAATCCTATTTCTACCCCCTATGATCATAACTCTCATTTAATTAAAAATTTAGGAGAACCTATTAATCAATTAGGATATTCACAAAGAATAGGATTCCTATTATATATTTCAAATAGAACTCGTCCAGACATAGCTTATGCAGTAGGCAGATTGAGTAGGTATACTAGCAATCCTAGTGAAGAACATTAGAAAGCCCTAGAAAGAATTTTTAGATATCTTAAGGGAACCATAAATTATTCTCTAGTATATTCTGGTTATCCTGAAGTGATTGAGGGGTATAGTGATGCTAATTGGGTAACAGATAAATTCGATGTTAAATCCACCACTAGGTATCTCTTCCTATTAGGAGGAGCTGCAGTATCTTGGGGCTCATGTAAACAAACTATAATCACTAGAAGTACTCTAGAGTCTAAGCTAACAGCTCTTGACACTACTTGCACTGAAGCACAATGGCTAAAAGACTTAATAAATGATATAGATATTCTTTCACCAAATATTTCTCGAATTTGTTTAAATTGTGATTGTAGAGCTCTGATTGATTTGTTAAATCAACAGACAACAAATAAAAAGATGAATAATCATATCCTGATCAGGTATAAATCTATAAGAAATAAAATGAAAGAATCAATATCACTGCAGTTTGTTAGATCTAAACATAATTTGGCAGATCTTTTAACCAAAGGCCTTTCGAAGGCTGTGGGTTTTGAGACATCAAGGGGGATGGGGCTTAAGCCCATATATTAGTCACCAGAGTGGACCCCTACCGTCATGGCAACCCCATGGTTAAGGTTCAAAGGGAAACGATCTCTGAGGTGATATTGGAAGCATCGCTTTAGGAGTCTGTCTCCATCCCATCCCTATGGTGTGGTGCTTTATTGTGACGGTTAGGTTGAGCATAGCTCTTAATAGATCCAAGGCTGTAAATTTAGCGAGGTCATGTACCTTTGGAGGATCTACCTTATTGAGCATAGCTCTTAATAGATCCAAGGCTGTAAATTCAGCGAGGTATGATTCCGTTGCACATACCCTTGGAGGATTTACCTTAGTGAGAGTAGTCGTGAGGCTGCGACTATGGGACCGGGGCGAATCCCTAGTAACTCTCATGAAAATCAAGGCAAGCGCATGGCCTAGATAGCACTAACCCGCATTATGATCAGCTCATCTTCATACTATGTGTATTTTATACTAAATGCAAGTTCAAACCTAGAAGGTACTTGCACTAAGCACAGTAAATTTTAAAGTTTTGAAATTATTTATTAAATTTAACAATCTTTATTTATTTGGTTTGTTGGCCCAGATGACAACCCAAGAGGAGGGGGTGAATTGGGTTCTTAAAAAATTTAAACCTTTTGAAATATTTGTTTGCTTAGTATGAGTGAAAGTTAATGCAGATGCAAATACAAAATACAATCAATAAGATAGAGATAGAGATAGAGATAAAGGAGACACGGCAAACACAAAGATTTTATAGTGGTTCGGTGTATCCAACACCTACGTCCACTCCCAAGATTCACTTGGGTCTACACTATAATCTTCCTTGATTATAGCTGAGTTGTTTTACAAGCTCACAACTCAAACTTATTGTTTTCCCGGGATCACAACAAACCCAGCCGATTTTTCGGGCTCACCAGCACAAAAACCCTAACACAAGCTATACCAAGCTTGTCCCGAGGTAAGACTACCTCCACTAGTTCAATCCCCCAGATTGAACTAGACACAAATAAAAGAAATATAGTTTTTCAAATACACAGCTCCTCAATGAGCAAATAATCAAATAAAATAATAAGGTTTAGAAAAGCCTGATTTATAGTTGGTTGGCTTTTGAGCTTTTCTTCTTTTCTTCTTTTCTTCTTTTCTTCTTCTCCTTGCTGGATTGAATCAAGCCTCAGCTCCGATTCTTCACAGTTGAAGCAGTTGAGAAGGGTTGAAAAGCAAGAAACTGATTTTCTTTCTCCAATTTGGGAAATCCACCAAAACTTTGATTTGAATGCCTTGGATTCCTCTTGAGCTTTTTGGAGTGGAGTGGATTTGAGCTAGAAGGTTTTTCTCTTGAGATTCAGGCTCTCTCTTTTTCGGATTTTTGAATTGGGATTTCTCTATTCCCGATTTTCCTCTTTGTTTTTTCGTTTTCTCTCTTCCCTTTTTTTTGAATGATAGTCTTCCCTTTTTATAGATTTCTTTCAAGCCATTTTTGGAAGAAAACTATCCGTTGGAGTGTATCTTGTAATAAAATATATCCGTTAGAAATAAGGTAAAATAGAAATATTACCGTTAGAGCTGATCTGGCAATTTGATTTTTCGTTCCAGGTGGGTTGGAGTCGACTCTAACTTTTCTGGAGTCGGCTCTAACTCAAAACACTTTTATCCGTTAATTCTGGAGTCGTCTCTGACTTTTTTGGGGTTGACAAGAAACTTTTCTGGAGTCGACTCTAACATACCCGGAGTCGACTCTAAGTCGGGGCCAGAAAAATCAACGTTTTGTTTCTTCTGTGAGAGTCGGCTCTAATAGTCTCGGAGTCGACTCTAACTTCCGTGCCAGATTCTGGAGTCGGCTCTGTAATTCTCGGAGTCGACTCTAATGTCTGCAATCTTACCTAGACATTAGATTCGATCCAGAACACAATTTAACTTCTGATTTTGATCATTCAATTAACTTATAATCTGAAAAACTTAATCAAAATCATTAGAGCCTTCAATTGTTATACTCAAATAGTTTTGTTAATCATCAAAATCATCAATTGGGTCAACAATCTCCCCCTTTTTGATGATAACAAAAACTTTGAGTATATGCATTCAAAAATTCATTCGAACTAAAGATTATAGTCATTTTAAAGCTTAAAATATTTTTAATGAAGGATTTGATGCCAATATTCAAAGTGATCTTTTAAAATTGTGCATGAGTTCTATAAGCCATCGATTATGAACATTTAAACTAAATGTACAGAAAATTGCAATTAAGCTTATTGTTAAGCTCCCCCTGCATTGAATAGCTCCCCCTATATATAAAAATTGAATTTTAATTGAACTAATCAAAATTCCAAGTCTCTTTCTTTTTATAAACAATCATTTCTTCTCCTTTCTTTCTTTCTTTTTGCATATTCAACCATCTCTCATTAAAATCTCAAGTCTTCTTTTCTTTGCATATTCACCATCTCTCCCCCTTTTTTGTATCAGCAATAAGGAGAGTATTGGATAAAGAAAGTTATTAGAGAAAAATTGTAGGTTCAATAAGACATAGGGATTCAAGCAGTCAATCATAGATAGATTGAAAATGTGTAATTGCATTTCATAAGTAAGATACATTACATAAGTTGATTCATGTACATTCCAAAATGAAATACATTAGATATGCAAAAATTCCTAATACAAACTATCAAAAATCAAGGTCAGATATGTTTGAATACAATTTTCTTCAAGTGACCTATGATTTCCATTACATCATCTTTTTGAGATTTCTTAAAATTTTCAAGACAAGCTTCAATCTGTGAGACTGCAAGGTCAATGTCCTTCTTCAGTTGACCAGTTGCATGAACATAAGATCCCAAGCCATCAGCAATGCCTTCCATCCTTTCAAAGATTTTGTGAAGTTCAGCACCAAAGGATTCAATAGAATTGCTTATGGAAAAGAAGATCATGTCCAGTCTCGAGTTAAGTTCTTCTTTTAGTTAATTGAAGTCTTCTTTTAATTGATTAATCTCATGAGATCTCTGACTATCATAATCAGCAAGCAAGGCTCTTAACTGACCAATCTGCTCATCAGAGAATCTCCCAGAAGCAGTAATAGACTGATGTGGAGGAGAGGAAACTGTGCTCGATCCGGCCTCTGAAGGTCCAGCTGTAGATGGTCCCGCAATAAATGGATTAGGGACTGATGGTCCCGCAGTGTATGGTCCAGGGATATCTTCTACTCTGGCCTCTTCAGCTCTATCTCTCTCAGCTCTTTCTTCCCATCCTCCTTTCATCCATATACCATTTAATTTCTTGAAGCCCATCCGATGAATAGTAGAAATACTATAAGTCAGTGTGCCTTAATTTCCTTAGGGGTTCATTATCCATAATAAGCACACCTTGGCTTCTAAAAATCAATGTCAAAACCATACCATATGGCAGTGTAGATCTTTTCTTTGTAGCAGCCTCTGCCATATATTCAATCATCATGCCAGCTAGGTTGACTGGCTTTCCAGTAATTATACAATCCATCAAAAGAATGTCTCGCTCCGAGACGTACTCAAATCTACCAATTTTAGGAAATAAAATTCTTCCATATATGTTGTGTAGTAACCTGAGCTCCAGATTTAATTGATTTACAAGGATTTCCTCAAACTCGGTTACATTCCTCCCTAACATTCTTGATAATGCACCACTTCTATCTTCATGCTGATATTCCATAATACCAATTGTGGGCATTTCTAACAAATTTTCAAGTATTTCAGCAGTTATTGTGACTCTTGTTCCTCTTACAATACTGATTAAACCGTCTTCTCCTCTACTCAAATCATTGTAAAACTCTCTGACTAGTGCAGGATAAGTGGGGATATCTAATGAGCAAATCTTTTTCCACCCCATTTCTCTTAAACATCTTCCTATTTTAAAGCCCTCCGACTCAAAGAAATCAAAATTGACCTTCCTTCTAGTTGTAATAGTCTTACCAGCTAGTTGATCTACTTTGGTTGAAGAGGGTGAAGGAGGGGAATCTTCTTGAGTGGCCCAAGAGGAGGATGGCGAGGGTTGCCTCCGAATCGTGCGTCGCCTCGTGAGAACGGATGCTCCACCGATGAAACCGCGCCTCTTGGGTGCCATTGAGAAGATTGGAATGTGTAATCAAAGGCTTTGAGAAGATTGGATAAGTTGGAAAGGCTTTAGAACTTTTTGGAGGAATTTGGGAGACGGATGGAATAATTTGGGGTCGACTCCGCCTTTTTATTTTTGACCTAGCTCGACCTAGAGTCGACTCCCGAAAACTGGGTGTCGGCTCCGAACCAGAAAGTCTGTCAGCGCTCGAATTAGAATCGGCTCTATCGAAGCCGGAGTCGGCTCTAATTGCTTAGACAGAACATCAAAACCAAGGTGTCGACTCCACAAACTGTTAGAGTCGACTCTAACAGTTTCAGAGATAAAAAAATCAAGTTTCAAGGATCTGAAACTATTCCAATTAATCATCAAATTCTAGATAAATGTTCCTTAGCAATTGGGGAAACAATGAATCAAGATCTAGATAGATTTCCTTATTGAATATCGAGATTTTTCAAGAAATTGATGAAATCTAGATAGATGTCCTTAAGAGTTTCAGAAACTATTCCAAAGGATCACAAACTCCTAATTCTCCTCTAAGATAACAAAATCTCTCTTCACTTAAGGGTTTTGTAAATATATCTGCCAATTGTTCTTCAGTATTCACATAATCAAGACAAATTTCATTATTGGTAACATGTTCTCTTATAAGTGATATCTAATTTCAATATGTTTTGTTCTAGAATGTTGAATTGGATTTTTAGTTAGATTGATTGCACTTGTATTATCACATCTTATAGGTGTCTTATCAAGTGTGATACCATAGTCTTCAAGTTGTCTCTTAATCCATAGGATTTGAGCACGCAACTTCCAGCTGCAACATATTCTGCTTCAGCAGTAGATAATGCAACCGAATTTTGCTTTTTGCTAAACCATGAGATTAAGTTACTTCCTAAGAATTGGCATGCACCACTTGTGCTTTTTCTATCTAACTTACATCCAGCATAATCAAAATCAGAATAAGCAATCAGATTTAATGTTGAGTCTCTAGAATACCATAAACCTACATTTTTTGTTCCACTAAGGTATCTAAGAATTCTTTTAACAGCAATTAAATGTGATTCTTTAGGTTCAGACTGAAATCTAGCATATAAGCAAACAGCAAACATTATGTCTGGTCTACTTACAGTTAAGTAAAGTAGGGATCCGATTATTCCTCGATAATATTTTTGATCAACCTTCTTACCTTCTTCATCTTTGTCCAGCTTGCATGAAGGACTCATTGGTGTTCCGATGGGCTTGATTGATTCCATACCAAACTTCTTTAGAATTTCTCTTGTGTACTTTGTTTGGTTGATAAAGATTCCCTCTTTGCTTTGCTTGATTTGGAGTCCAAGGAAGAAATTGAGTTCTCCATCATGCTCATTTCAAATTCTTCCCTGCATTAACTTAGCAAACTCTTGACATAGAAGATTGTTAGTAGCACCAAATACAATGTCATCAACATAAATTTGAACTACAAGTAAATCGTTATCTTTTCTTTTCAAAAACAATGTTTTATCAACATTTCCTCTTGTAAAATCATTTTCAATCAAAAATTTACTTAGTCTATCATACCAAGCTCTAGGTGCTTGTTTCAAACCATATAAAGCTTTGTGCAATTTAAAAACGTGATTTGGAAATTCATGATCTTCAAAACCTGGTGGTTGTTCAACAATACTTCTTCATTTATTAATCCATTTAAAAATGCACTTTTGACATCCATTTGAAATAAATTAAAGTTCATGTGACATGCAAATGCAAGTAATAGCTTAATGGCTTCTAATCTAGCTACAGGTGCAAAGGTTTCATCAAAATCAATACCTTCTTCTTGATTATATCCTTTTGCAACTAATCTAGCTTTGTTTCTAATTACTATGCCATTTTCATCTAGTTTATTTCTAAATATCCATTTTGATCCTATACAAAATGATTTTTAGGTCTTTCCACTAATGTCCATACATTATTTCTAGTGAATTGATTTAATTCTTCTTGCATAGCTAACATCCAATTATTATATTTTTCAGCTTCTTCAATGGTTTTAGGTTCAATTTGTGATACAAATGCAAGGTGATTACTAATATTTCTCATAGATGATCTAGTTCTTATTCCTTGAGATGGATCACCTATAATCAATTCCTTGGGATGACTATAAACGTATCTCCAATCTCTTGGTAGATCTACATCATTATGATTAGTATTAATAACATCAGCATTAGGCGAATCATTATCTTTAGCTTCTTGTTCATGATCTGAAGATACCTCAATATTAAGTTTTTCAAGATTGTTTTCAGAATGTTTGTATCTTCCTCATCATCAATCTTTTGGAACTTGATGCTAAAGATTCATCAAAAACTACATGAATAGATTCTTCAACTATTAAACTTTCTTTATTGAACACTCTATATGCTTTACTAGTTGTTGAATAACCTAAGAATATTCCTTCATCAGATTTTGCATCAAATTTACCTAAGTTATTTTTACCATTATTATGAATGAAACATTTACAACCAAATGCATGAAAATATTTAATGTTGGGTTTTCTATCATACCATAATTCATAAGGTGTTTTCTTTAAAATAGGTCTTATTAATGCTCTATTTAGGATGTAACATGCTGTGTTAATAGCTTCCGCCCAAAAGTATTTCGGGAGTTTACTTTCACATAGCATGGTACGGGCCATGTCTTCTAGAGTTCTATTTTTTCTTTCAACTACTCCATTTTGTTGAGGGGTTCTTGGTGCAGAAAAATTATGATTAATACCATTTTCATTACAAAAGCTTTCAAATAAGTGATTTTCAAATTCAGTCCATGATCACTTCTTAGAGATACTATGGTAGTGTTTTTCTCATTAGTTACTTTCTTGAAGAATTTCAGGAATATCGAGAAAGTCTCATCTTTGTGAGCTAAAAACATTACCCAAGTGAATCTAGAGTAATCATCTACTATCACAAGACCATATTTCTTTCCTCCTAGACTTGTGGTTCTAGTTGGTCCAAAAAGGTCCATGTGAAGTAGCTCTAATGGCCTAGAAGTTGAAACAACATTTTTAGATTTAAAAGAACTTCTTGTTTGTTTTCCAAATTGACATGCATCACATATTTTGTTGTTTTCAAAATCTATTTTAGGTAGCCCTTTAACTAAGTCCATTTTAATTAGTTTTGAAATTAGGTGTGTGCTTGCATGACCTAATCTTCGATGCCACAACCAACCAATCTCATTCATATTAGCATTATTAGCAACTAAGCAATGATTATTAGTAGACAAATTGTCTAAGTCAATCAAGTATACATTGCCATTTCTATTTCCAATAAAAACAATGCTATCATCAATGGTATTAGCTACTGTGCATATAGAAGATTCAAATGAAACTTTAAAACCTTTGTCACATAATTGACTTATACTAATTAAGTTATGCTTTAAACCATCAACATAAAGTACATTTTTAATATATGTGGAGGAGTTATTTGAATGTTACCAAACCCCAAGATTTGGCCTTTGCCATTGTCCCCAAATGTAACACTCCACCTCTTTTGCTTTCGAGGGTGATGAATTGATCTTTGTCACCCGTCATGTGCCTTGAGCAGCCGCTATCAAGATACCACTTTCGCTCTGATCTTTTGCCGCAAGACACTCCTGCAAAGATGATCAAGTCTTATGTTTAGGTACCCAAGCTTTCTGGGTCCTTCATGGTTAGTAGCAACAAATATTGTTCCTTTCGAAACCCATATTTTCTTCCCTTTAACATTTAAGTTTTTATTAGGTTTTAGAATTTTACATTCATAAGATTTATGTCCTTTTGATTACATTTAAAGCATGTAAAATTACTTTGGCTAGCACGCACAAAAATATTTTTCAGTGATTTTTGTTTTCTTAAAGTGTTATATCCTAATCCGGCTTTGTCAAAAACTGCTTTTTGACTATTTAATAACATATCCAATTTAGTTGAACTTAAGGTAAACTTATTAACTATGTTCTTATGTTTTTCAACCTCTTTCCTTAGGTTATCATTTTCATTGGAAATTAATTCTTTTTCTTTTACCAAAATTTTATTTTCATATTTAAGTTTCTTAACTTCATTATTAAGATCTTCCTTTTCTTTAATGAAAGTTAAATTTTTATTTTTCAAAGACTTGTATTTCTTTTTCAAAACCTTGAAATCACCGACAAGTTCATTAAAAGCATCAAATAATTCATCAAATGCAAATTTATCGCAAGGGTTATCGGAACTTACCTCATCGTTGTTGTCCGCCATAAAACATACATTTGCGACTTCCTTTTGTTCTTCTTCTTCGGAAGAAGATTCTTCGCTATCACTCCAAGTCGCCACATAAGCCTTCTTTTTCTTTTTGTAGGCTTTCTTTAATTTAGGACATTCATTCCTAAAGTGCCCCGGTTTATTACACTCATAGCAAGTCAAGGGATCTTTCTCTTTTTCTTTGTCCTTGTCCTTGTTCTTATCCTTTTCTCCTTCCCACTTTGCTCCAAATTTCTTCTTGTGGAAGGGTTTCTTTCTCCTCATGAATCTTTTAAACTTTTTGGCTAAGAGAGCAGTCTCTTCATCATCGTCATCATCATCGTCATCGCTGCTGCTCTCTTCTTCTTTTGCAGCTTAGAGGGCAATACTTTCTTCTTCTTTGTGTCCTCCTCTATGTGCTGCTTCATTGTCAACTCATGGGTCATCAGTGATCCTAGAAGCTCCTCTAAGGGCAGAGTGTTGAGGTCCTTTGCTTCTTGGATTGCTGTCATTTTTGCTTCCCATGATCTTGGTAGTGACCTAAGAATTTTTTGAACAAGTTCGGAGTTAGTATATGTCTTACCAAGACTTTTTAAACCATTTATAATATCTGTAAATCTAGTGTACATGCATGCAATGGTTTCAGATTGTTCCATGCTAAACAACTCATATTTATGAACAAGAATATTAATTTTAGATTCTTTTACTTGGTTGGTACCCTTATGGGTAACCTCTAATCTATCCCAAATCTCCTTTGTGGAATTACATGTGGAGATTCTATTAAATTCATTTGCATCTAAGGAGCAATATAAAACATTCATGGCTTTTGCGTTAAGCTGTGTCATCTTCCTATCATTATCATTCCAATCCCTTTTGGGCTTAGGAACAATAATGCCATCAATAACATGTGTGGGTGTACTAGGTCCATTAATTATAACACCCCATAGTTCATAGTCAGAAGCTTGAATAAATATCCTCATTCTAGCTTTCCAATATGAATAATTTGAACCATTAAACAGTGGAGGTCTATTCGTAGAATGACCTTCAGCAAATGATCCAACTTGAGCTGCCATTTGGATCTTTAGCTCTTGATCGTGTGATCAAAATCTAATGAGCACTTACTCTGATACCAATTGTTGGCCCAGATGACAACCCAAGAGGGGGGGGGGTGAATTGGGTTCTTAAAAAATTTAAACCTTTTGAAATATTTGTTTGCTTAGTGTGAGTGAAAGTTAATGCAGATGCAAATACAAATACAATCAATAAGATAGAGATAGAGATAGAGATAAAGGAGACACGGCAAACACAAAGATTTTATAGTGGTTCGGTGTATCCAACACCTACGTCCACTCTCAAGATTCACTTGGGACCACACTATAATCTTTCTTGATTACAGCTGAGTTGTTTTACAAGCTCACAACTCAAACTTGTTGTTTTCCCGGGATCACAACGAACCCAGCCGGTTTTCCGGGATCACCAGCACAAAAACCCTAACACAAGCTATACCAAGCTTGTCCCGAGGTAAGACTACCTTCACTAGTTCAATCCCCCAGATTGAACTAGACACAAACAAAAGAAATATAGTTTTTCAAATACACAGCTCCTCAATGAGCAAATAATCAAATAAAATAACAAGGTTTAGAAAAGCCTGATTTATAGTTGGTTGGCTTTTGAGCTTTTCTTCTTTTCTTCTTCTCCTTGCTGGATTGAATCAAGCCTCAGCTCCGATTCTTCACAGTTGAAGCAGTTGAGAAGGGTTGAAAAGCAAGAAACTGATTTTCTTTCTCCAATTTGGGAAATCTATCAAAACTTTGATTTGAATGCCTTGGATTCCTCTGAGCTTTTTGGAGTGGAGTGGATTTGAGCTAGAAGGTTTTTCTCTTGAGATTCAGGCTCTCTCTTTTTCGGATTTTTGAATTGAGATTTCTCTATTTCTGATTTTCCTCTTTGTTTTTCCGTTTTCTCTCTTCCCTTTTTTTTGAATGATAGTCTTCCCTTTTATAGATTTCTTTCAAGCCATTTTTGAAAGAAAACTATCCGTTGGAGTGTACCTTGTAACAAAATATATCCGTTAGAAATAAGGTAAAATAGAAATATTACCGTTAGAGCTGATCTGGCAATTTAATTTTTCGTTCCAAGTGGGTTGGAGTCGAATCTAACTTTTCTGGAGTCGGCTCTAACTCGAAACACTTTTATCCGTTAATTCTGGAGTCATCTCTGACTTTTCTGGAGTCGACAAGAAACTTTTCTGGAGTCGACTCTAACATACCCGGAGTCGACTCTAAGTCAGGGCCAGAAAAATCAACGTTCTGTTTCTTCTATGAGAGTCGGCTCTAACAGTCTCGGAGTCGACTCTAACTTCCGTGCTAGATTCTGAAGTCGGCTCTGTGATTCTCAGAGTCGACTCTAATGTCTGCAATCTTACCTAGACATTATATTCGATCCAGAACACGATTTAACTCCTGATTTTGATCATTCAATTAACTTATAATCTGAAAAACTTAATCAAAATCATTAGAGCCTTCAATTGTTATACTCAAATAGTTTTGTTAATCATCAAAATCATCAATTGGGTCAACATGGTTATTATTCTTTTGTTTTTATTTTTTTGTGGGGATTGTTAATGTCGAAGCGTTAACATTAAAAAAAATAAACGCAGTCGTTTTAAACGTTTTTAAAATTCCAAACGTCCAGCCAATTTTAAACCCAAACGTCCAACAGTTTCTTACAAACACAAAACGTCCTACCATTTTTAAAAACCACCATTTTAAAGAAAAAAAAAAGATTATAAATAGGGCACCACCCAGCCTTTCATAGAATATGAGAAAAAAAAGGAAGAACAACAACAATTCTATATTTTATTATTTTTTCTTTGAAGATTGCGTTGAAAATCGCTGATCGCGTCCGTTGAGATCGTGCCGCCAACGGATGTAGGAATCTGGTTCCGGGTTGTACCTTGGAGGAGAGTTGTGGTTTTATTTTTCTTCGTACGAGAAAGGGGACCAGTTCTCCTTTAGAGCAGTGGTGTAAACCGCCTCCTAGGCCTGATTCTTAACTAATTTTTATTTTGAGATATTTTTTTCTAAATATAATCTGCCTTGCATACACCACATATATTTTTTTAATACATACATATATATATTATGTATACTAATATATTTCTAGTTGCAAGCATGAAGAACTCAACTTCGATAACACAAAATACCCCAAAATCCATCTTAGCAATTTGCTTGCCAATTACAGTTTTATTCTAATATAGCACATTTATTCTTTATGAGGCACGTTGGATTGTCAGTGTTTCTCTAGCTTATCTTTAGCCATCTTGGGTTACCTTAATGTTTCTCTTTGTGCTTCTCTCATCCAATCAAATCTAGATAGATTAACTAAGCATTTGGTCACTAAAACCATAGTTGAAGATTTAGGTCAATCCTATAAAATTTATTTCTTAAATAAAAAGAACTAAAAATTCAAAAAATTGAGCAATATCAAAGTTGTCAATCTAGCATGTGTCTGGTATGTGCTAGACTTAGGATCGAATTAATGAAAAGGGACTATTAGATATGTATATGTAGTACCCAAATAGTCTTACATCAGATGGAAAAGAAAAGTTGACTTATAATTCAAGTTCACTTGTTACCTATTAACTTGTATACAAATTTTTAAAGCCATATGTACCTAATTTAATCGTAGGTTAATTAGGTCAGCAAAAGAGCCTGAGGTGTTATAATATGGATATAACTCAAAGACCTTTAGTACAAGGTTTTATTTTGTATTTGTTCTCCAAATTTTGATTTTGGATTTCTTATGATGTATTCTTGTCTAAATGCTATATATATATATATATATATATATATATATATATATATATATATATATATATATGGATACCAAGTTATATAATTATTATAGTTATGATTTCATTATTATAGTAGGGCATGCTACTTGCATGTAATTGTAGATATTTTTTAAAATAATACATAGGTTTTTCTTGATATGATTATTAAAATAATATAACATTTGCGCCATACATCAACTTAGAGCTAAAAAAGAGTCTACGGGTGCTCAGAAAAAATTATTTGAGTAGTCATATTTACCATTTGTATCTTACCAAATATATGACACTAAGCGATGGAGAAGAAAAAAATGCAATCAACCCTAACTAGTTTAGAATAAAGACTCTATTATTGCCACTATTAATGTTACAACCAAGTTAAAATTTAACTACAAAAAGAATTGAATACCTCAAGTATTTGAAATTATTTTCATAATTATGGTCAGAGTTAAGCATCATATTGGTAAGTTAACTAAGATGTATGGTGCTAAGTGGAGTTTCACCTCTATTAAGATAGTGATCTTACATTGATACTTGAATATTCTATCACATTAAATGTTTAACACCAACTATCTACCTTAGAAATCACTATTAGGGATTGAGATGTGAACCAAGTTATATGATTTGCAAGTGGTTTCTTGACTTGAAGGACATGTCACCTCAATGTATTTGGATAATAATAAATTTATTATCAAATAGAGCCATATATAGTGGTTTATTAGATTGAGATGTGAGTGAAGGCCAAATTGTCCTAACATATAATATATCATATGGTATAGTGTCTATATTAGAGCAAAGATAAAATCAAACATAAAAGACCTCAAGTCCAAGTAATATTTTGAGAATATTATTATAATTAATTAGTAATTAATTATTTTCAAAAAATTTGCATGAGTAAGTTTTACCAAATGGCGTCTAACATGTTCTATAGTTTTAATGGATCATGACTTTAGACTAAAGGTTTGGCAATGTATTAAATCTCAGTTGTTATATGGGAATACTAGAATGATTGAATTGCAATATAAAACTTGTGTATGAAAAGAAGATCAATTAGTTTTATCAGAATCAAACCATATTACTAACATGCAATAAAAGTAGACTTGCAAGGGTTCATTATTGTTAAGCGACAATGTTGGTTAATCCACTCTAATAAGATATCTAACCAATGCAATTTAATTATTTCAAATTAACTGGAACAAGATTATGATATATTCTACTCTCATTAAATAATTTTAAATTAGATCAAATAAGGTCCAAGTTTAAATATTGGAGAACTAATTAAACATCTAATCGAGATAAGGGCTGCCACCTTTATTTCTTTATTTAAGTAATGATAGATCTTAATGGAGACTAAGGAGGTCACGGCTCACCATAAAACTTTAAAAATTGCCCCTTCCAAAATGCATAGTATATATATAATCTCAAAACAAAGTTCATGATACATAATCTTAAAACAAAGTTCATGATACATAACCCCGAAGCAAAGTTTATCTTTCTTAGTCTGATTCCTCCAAAAAAAATATTGCAAGTTGGGCTACTATATCTGAGTCCATCTAGAATGCTTGGGTGGCCAACTAGAGTGCACTGTAGAAACTAGAACCTTCCTCTCTTATTTACTCTTACAGGATATGCACTAGGCTGATAGATGGGAAAATCCTAGCATAAAGAGAAGTAAAGAGAGGGTAGCAAGGAGAGAATCTCTTCTCCAATAAAAAAGAGAGAAAGAAAGAAGAAAAATTTATCCTAAGGTAATAAAATAAATTTTTTTATTGAGCATCAATAGGAGATTTAGAGTTAAACAAAGCCTTCAGATAGTGTTTGATAGAAAAAATATTATCTATGGATAAGTGTACGGGATAGAATTTATTTCCTGGCTATCCCTAGGGATATTGTTGACCCAATTATTGATTTTGATGATTAATAAAAGATATGAGTATATTCATTTTGTTACTAATAAATTTAATAAGTGTTTCAGGGCTTAAAAATGTTTGATTAATCAAAAGGTATAAAGATACGTGTTTTGAATCAAATGCCAAAGGTATGTTTCAAAATTCAGAGCCTGGAGTCGACACCTAGAAGGTCTGGAGCCGACCCCATGGCCGATCAAATGCTTTCCTGATTTTTGGCATGGTCTGGAGCCGACACCCAGTGTTTCGGAGCCGACACCCAGAGTTTCGGAGCCGACACTTACAGTGTCTCGAGCCGACTCCAATGCGGGAACAGAAAGCATATTTTTGGACTACTTTGGAGCCGACACTTACAATTTTCTAGAGCCGACTCCCGAACGAGCCGACACTTACCTTTTTCGGAGCCGACTCCTCAATGAACTTTTACTTTCTATTTTTGGATACTCGACTTGAGCCGACACCTGAAAAGTTGGAGCTGACTCCAACCTGTCAGGAATAGATTTTCAAAATGTTAGAACGGCCTCCAACGGTAATATTTTCTCACATAATCTCTAACTGATACTTTTTTGTATGTAGGAGGAATCCAAGGATAGAAATAACGGCTAGTTTTTCACCTAATCTTAGATTAAGAAGAATCTATAAAAGGGGAGTCCGTTCGTTTGAAAAGGAGACGAAAAAGAGAGAAAACTACTTGAAAAATCCGAAAAGTCTTGAGCAAGAAATCAAAGAGGAAAGAGTCAAAGTTCAAATCCATCAACTCCAGAAAGCTCAAAGAGAAATCCAAGGCATTCAAGTTCAAAATCGAAGGATTTTTCAAAAGAAGAAAAAGAGAGCCAAAATCCCTGTTTTTTCCCAACTTCTCATCTGCAAATCTTTGTAAAGAATCCGAGCTGAGGCCTAATTCAACATCTCAAAGGAGAAGAGAAAAAGAAGAAAAGAAGAAAAGCTCAAATCAACTTTGCTTCAAACAGGCTTTTCTAACCTTGTTTATTTATATTGAATATTTGCTCATTTGAGGAGCTGTTTGTTATTGTAAACTCTATTCTCATTTGTTTTTGCTAGTTCAATCAGCGGGATTAAATTAGAGGGGGTAGTATACCTCGGGTCAAGCTAAATTAGCTTGGGTTTGGGTTTTGTGCTGGTGAGCCCGAAAAACCAGCTGGGTTCGTTGTGATCCCTGGGAAAACAATAAGTTTTGAGTTGTGAGCTTGTAAAACAATTCGGCTGTAATCTAGTAGATTATAGTGTGGACCCAAATGGTACTTGGGAGTGGACGTAGGTGTTGGATACACCGAACCACTATAAAATCCTTGTGTTTGCCGTATTTTGATTCTCTCTCTCTATCTCTTTGTTTGTGGTTAATATTTGTCCTGCACTTAATCTTGTGTATTCCAAAGCCAATCATTTTAAAAGGTTAAATTTTTTTTTAAGAACCCAATTCACCCCCCCTCTTGGGTTGCCATCTGGGCCAACAGATATTCCTTGGCTATCCCATTGATCATATCAAATGCAAAAAGGTAAATTCATAGGATAAATTTTTTTTACTTTTATTTGGAGGGATAACCAGCTATTCCTGCATTTTTTAGGAATTAAATTGAGGGGATAACCCATGGTTAACCATGGATTATGCCTCTGGTTAACTTTATTCCTAGTTATCCTTTATAGTTATGACTTTTGAGAATATTCTCTCTTATTTCCTATTTCAAACACTACCTAAAAGATTGAGCAATATGTGAGCTAACTTAATTATGAGTTACGATGCTTAGATGACCATAATATTCAATTGCAACCTCATTTTTTCCCAAGAGGATCAAATCAGTTTTAAAACTGTTATCATGAGAAGTAATAAATGTTTTAAACCCTACATAGATGCTTTTTTTAATATGGAAATATCATTAACAGAGGTTCAAATATTTCGCTATAGCTCTCTAATGATCAGTATCATTTCTATCATTCATATGCATGCTGAAGTTAATTTTGATTTTTGGATTAACACTATAGGGCTTGAATCCAAGTATCAAATAAAATCTAATCTAATTCGGCAGTGTTTTTCTTTGATCTATTTGATTAATTGCAAAATAATGGTTGGATTATCAATGAAATTCTCAAAAAAAAAAAAACATGAAAAATGGTCTAATAGCTAGAATGAAATTTTGCTTAGAGATCATAATTTAGATAATTTAATGTGAAGGTTCTTGAAGCAGTTTGCCTCCTCTTCCTGTTATTAAAAATAAGGGAACCATCTTTAACTTATTTCCTGGTCTCAGTTCTAGAGCGATCCATGATTGCTTCAAGATAAATTGGTGTTAATCTATATATCCTTGAATTGCTGAGTCTATCATTAATTTGAGTGGCTTTGAGGTGATTTGGATTGTTTTTACTTAAATCAAGGCTCCCTTTTTTCTTTTTTTTTTGTTACAAGCGAGTGGTCACATCGATCTAGATAGAGTCAAATATAATATATTAGAATACAAAATTTGAGAAAAAACAAGGAGGCAAGGGTCGTCCTACTTCCAGCTCTAAGCACCAAAGTGAGAGGTCATCCTGGCAACAATCCAATCCGTCATTGAGTTAGCTTCATGATAGATGTGCTCGATCTGAGCTTAATAAACTTCCTGAAGAATAGAATGAATATTGCCAACCAAGACTCCCTTCACCTTACTGGGGATTTCTCAAATCCCACTTATATATTATGCATGTGTGTCCTTTCACATTGTAATAACAAGAGCCATGGTAGCCTCAGCTTGCATGCTAGGTTGATCTAAGCTAGTAGAATAAGAAATAGAGCACTGTCATGATGATGATGCAACCACAAACGTGAAGCCATGGATTACTCTCTTTTTCCTCCCTCCCATTTATTTTATCATGCCAATTGGCAACTATTAAACGCATTCCATTTAAAAAAGAGCATTCATTGCATGATAAAGAAAGTGATGGGAAGGCCAATTTCAACAGGTGATTTCATTTTGAAAACTAAAGCGAGCATAGAGTCCTGAGAGGAGCGTGTGTTGTTTAACCAAGAATTACATATTTTTCTTTGGCCCTCCCAAGACCCTTCCATTTGGACACACCAAAAAAAAAAAAAAATTGAAAAGCGAAATTTATATTTTTGAATTGTTATAATAGAAACTCAAAATTTTATCCCTCCATGTACACCGGTGCATGGCAAGGACTAGTTGGTCACAAAAAGGAAGCTATAAGCAGCACATTTGTGGTCATATTTGTTATTTTATACCGCCACATTTTTCTTTTTCATAATATTTAGGTCCAAATTCTTTCGTTCATTTAAAAGTTTTATAAAATAAGCATTATAAATGCTGTTATCATGTTTATACTTGATAGATTTATTATAATAATATTTTAAAATTACTGAGAAATAATGTTTTATCTTACATTTATGATACATTGCTAAAAATTATAGAATCTATAATAGTACTTTAGTAATATTTTAAAATTTTGAAAAATTTTATAACTTGTCCCATATTTATGATAAATTATTAGAAATTATAGATATTATGGCATTATTTTTGTAGCATATAAAAATACTAGAAAATAATACTATGTTCTATATTTAGGTCTTATTCTTTTGGAGGAACTAAAGTTACTCAAGAATTTATATTTTTCTTGATAAGTGTTAGCTAAGCAATACTTTATGTATTGAAAAGTAACTCTGATGTTCATTATTTATATTTTTTTATTATAAGTTTTGTACATAAATTGTTAAATCTACCTTCCTTTCTATAATACCCTTCATGCTTTCAAGACTAATTTGCATAGTGATCATATACTTTTTTTTTTATAATTGATGCTTAATTTTTTCATATTAACTATACTTTTGATCATATTTTCTATATATACATTGATCATGTATAAAATTTAATTATTAAGTAGAAATTAATTTTGATAATTATTATTCATTAATTAAACAATAATGTTATACCTCTTCATAATTAAAACATAGACTATACTTCTAATTCACATAGCTGGTGGGTGGCAAAGTTCGAGATTACGTAGCATCTTTCCATGTCTTCTTGGAAGTAGTGTTGGAGAGTAACCGAAGGTTAAGTAAGGCCGAAGATTGTCTTCTCCATCTCGTTCTTTATTTAATGTAATCATATGGGTTGTTGACATAAGAAAAAAATTAATGGTATAAAAAAAAAGGTTAGGGCATAGACCAAGCGAAGGTCAATCCTTGAGATCGTGCATAAGGGTAGAGATCATCTTTTTTAATTCTTTTCTTTAATTTACATGACTAAAAAATTAATAATTTTTCTCATGAGTAAGTCTTTACTTATATTTCATGGGTAAATAATACCTATGAGAATTTGACTCATTCATTTAATTTCTCTAATTAGAGCAAGAGAATATAAGTAAGTTAGTTAATAAAAAGTTGATGATATATATAAAAAATAGAACCTTATGATAAATTGCTAAGTATCTATCTATAGCTTTATTTTTCTTACCAATAAGTCAAAACAATCATAATTTTTTATAGATTTGGTCAAGGGACTTGAATACTAATCTGATCAAATTTCATGAATAAGTTTAGAATAATTATAATAAAAATATAATTTTAATAAACTTGATTGCCCCCACAATGAGTATTAACTAATTAAAGAATCAAAAATACCATTTTTAAGGATATTTTTATATTTATTAAAAATGTCCTCTATTAATTGCCAACACCATGCTAAATGGATACATTTATTTTCTTAACATAACATCTGTACTTTTAAAATGATATTGTTTTTAAAGATATTTTTATCAACATTTATTAAAAATTTTCATAATATGTCGCTGATACCATCCTAAACTGGTACATAGAATTTTTACATGACACTTATGGATTACATTATTATGGATATTTTTATTAGAAATTATTAAAATTGTCGTTAGTTAATTATTGATACCATCCCAAATTGGGAAAATGCAATAATTAAAACATTGGTAAAGACATTTGTAGTATTTTTTAAAGCTATTAGTAACATTTATAATTGTGGTTAATAGTCATTTTTTTATTTAAAATGGAGCATTCATTGCAGGATTATTATTATGATCTTGGTTAATTTGAAAGGGGTGGGAAGGCTAAGTTCCGGAGAATTTATATTAAAAATTAAAGAGTGCACAGGCGTCTAATTGACCACGAGCAGAAATAGTGTTGTTTATAGCCTAGATTTTTTTTTTAATGTTTTTGCTGTCACCAAAACTTTCATTAGAAAGTTAGGGAAAGATCCTTATAGAGCCTGGTGTGGTACTCCAAAGCTTAAATCATATGGTGGAGGTTTGTAGGCTCCACAGGGTTAAGGCCCAGGTTGCTGGGTCTTGAGAGGCTAGTCTATCATTGGGCTGGGTTTGGGCCCAAGGTGTGGGTTGGTCCAAGAAAGTTTTTTTAGGGTTTATTATCCATATAAAAAGCACCGGTTCATGTGTGGTGCTGGTTTTATTTTGGTGGCCGTCATGGGGATGGGTTATATATAGTCATGTAACGATGATGATTTGGTAAATGAAAAAAAAAACCCTTTTCTCCCTAGAATAAGCTATCCCTCTCCTTTTCTCTTTTATCCACGTCTTTCTCTCTTTCTCACGTATAGATGCCCTAGATTTCTAGGGTTTTATTGCTGTCATCTCTGCTCTAGCCATCTTCTTAGAACCGCCTCTCTCAAAGAAGGAGAAGGAAGAAACCCTAGCAGTACCTTTTTCTTGGGTAACGTCTCTTGATTCTCTGGATCAGATCTGAAGGTTCACATGAGGAAGAAGAGAGGCCACGACCCTCTCTTACAATCTTGGGGCGCAAGAAACCAAGAAAAATCCTAGTTGCTAATCAATCTGGGAAGATTACCAAGATCAAGATCCAAAATTCTGCTACAGAAATTTCAGCAGGGATATCATCTCGCTTCCGCATCTCTACACAACTTAGGGCTGATCGAATGCGTGCTATGCTTCAAGATTAGAAAGAGGACAATCCATTCTTCAATCCTTTCAAGAATGAAGTCTATCTATTTGGATGGTTGACTCAAACTCAAGAATTTCTCTCTTAATGTACGCTAGTGCATGGCAAGAGCTAGCTGGTCTCAAAATACTTTAGACTCTCTGTGATACTATTACCTTCTATCAAATATTAATCAATGGAAGCAACCAATTTTAGCGTCGATTTGGGAGGGCCTGCATTAGTGCATATTTAAAGAAGGTTTTGAATCTCCTTAACTCAGCATAAATTAAAGTCATTCTATTGATTCAAAAATTTAAAGATAGTTTGATTACATATTTTGGCACAATAAAATCCTAGAAGTAATTAACACAAACTGTGGATTAAAAGTATATAAGGTAGAGAATCAAATTATAGGTTAGTTGATCATTAGTTAACCTTTAAATCATGCATGACAAGGTATAAATCACAATCATATAAGATAGAGAATCAAATTAATTATAGTTGGCTAATAAGTTATGTCACGTCCCAAATCCATCATTTGGTTCGATCACATGACATGGACGCATAAACCCTAAAGCAAATCCTAAAGATCATACAAAGCTTGTTATAAGAAATCCATTCTACGTTCCCCAAAAAGTTTTGAAAAGAAATAGCAATTATTATGACTTAAAATCTAGATAAACATACACTAATGTTATAATATCAGCTCATTCTTTTCTCTACAATCATTTAAAAAAATAAAATAAAATTTATATCTATCTAACTAATTACAATAGCTGTAATATCGCTCGATTCTATCCCATCAAACTAATCATCTCAACCTATAAAAAAATTTCAATAGATATAATGAGCTCAACAGCCCAGCAAAATTCCCTACATAAAATCTACCTTTTTACATAGTAATTTAATATACAATCTTTATGATATAATTACACGATTATCTAAAATCAAACTATCAAGCTAATAAATATAGATGCCATCATGCAATCATGTAATATAAATTCAATTACTTCATACTCAACCAATCATACATTGGATCTAATTTCATATAGTTTGCAGTCTAAACTACCATAACCATATTTTAGCCTGTGGCAAGGCACCCACAATGTCACACTCCAGCCTATGATGGGTAACACTATCATATTTTTGGCCTATGGTGGGGCTCACAATATCATACTCTAGCCTACATATGACGAGCAACACTATCATATTTCAGTCTATTGCAGGGCTCTCACATGGCCCCTTATGCACTCATACATCGCAAATAACACATGGCATGCATATCAATGCATTTTAACTCAATCATGACTGACAACATATGAATGCAATCATATAAAAATATTCATGCTTCTTCAAAATTTTAATAATTAATTTATAATTACATTACATAAGTATTCCAAAATAATCAACTAAATTGCAACTTGCATAATTTTAAAATAATAAAAATTTCATAAGTCATAATTAGGTAACATTCATCAATCAAACCAAAAATCAAAAAAATAGCATGAAATCCATAATTCACCCAAATGTAAATCATCAAAAACCAAGTAATTATTCAAATTAGCTGATTGCACAAATTTTAAGCAATTATTATTTATACAATATTGGTAAAACTTATGTAAGAGAATTTTTATTTTACGATTCGGCTAATAACCCCTCACCGACGACTCGAATTTGGCTTCACTCTGTCACATGGGTTATCCCCTTCAACTGACATAATTCATATATATTTTTTAATTAATAAAAATAAACTTTAATTAATAAAAAAATAAAATAAAAATTAATTTTTTTTCAGAACTTATCGTTGGGTTTGCGCCACAATCCCACCACTCACCCTCCTTTTCTCCTCTCTTTTATCCTTTCCTCTCTCCTTCCTTTCTTTTTCTAGATCCCCTTACTTTTTGTGCACTTGACCATAGCCAACGTCGTCGCTTTCCTCTCTGTCTCTTTTTCCATGATCCCCTCACCGTGGCCACCACCCATGCCCTCTCTCTTTCCTTCATCGATGATCCGTTGAGGACTTACCTCTCTTTCCTAGCATCCGACGATATCTCAACAACGATGCTCCTCAGCAGAAGGATAGAGGGGCAGAGGTTCCTCTTTTCCTCTTCTTTTCTTTCTGTTTCTTTCTCGACCTCTTCTTTTCCTAACGGCGAAGGAGGCAACCCTAGGAAAATCCTAGGCCGCCCGCCCACCCTTTTTTTTAATACCCGAGGGCTCGGCAGGGAGGAGGAACTCCTCCCCTAATTCCTCGCGCACGTGGGTGGGGTTGGGCCAGTACACTTTGGGCTAGTCCAATCCTAGTTTCTCCTCCCCTAATTCCATGCGTTCCTCCTCCCCTAATTCCTTGCGCACGTGGGTGGGGTTGGGCCAGTACACTTTGGGCTAGTCCAATCCTAGTTTCTCCTCCCCTAATTCCATGCGCACGTGGGTGGGGTTGGACCAGTACACTTTGAGCCATTCCAATCCTATGCCTTACAAGTTAACCCTTAAATCATGCGTGAGAAGTTGTGAACCACATAAAGTAGAAAATCAAATTATAGTTGGTTGATTAGCTAACCCTTAGGTAGTGTTTGAAATAGGAGATAAGAGGGGATATCCCCTCTTATTCCCAAAAGCCATAACTATAAGGGATAGCTGGGAATAAAGTTAACTAAAGGGATAATCCATGGTTAACCATGTAACCATGGGATATCCCCTCAATTTATTCCCTAGAGAATGCAGGAATAGCTGGTTATCCCTCCAAATAAGAGTAAAAAAAGGTTATCCTATGGATTTACCTTTTTGCATTTGATATGATCAATGGGATAGTCAAGGGATATCCTTAGGGATAGCCAGGGGATAAACTCTATCCCGTACACTTATCCATGGATAATTTTTTCTATCAAACACTACCTTAAAATCATGCATGAGAAGATGTGAATCATAAGAATATGATGCAAAGAATTAACTATAGTTAACCAATTATTCAACTTTTAAATCATGCAAAAGAGTTAGATCTTGAACGAAAATGTATTTCCAGCATTGATACGTTAGAATCAAGAGTTTAAATAGAATCAAGAAGTTAATTATTTGATTAATTATTTGCTCTAGTTTTATATCAATTATACATCAAATAGATTTAAGTTTTTGTACAGGATCAACAAATTCAAATTATACTCATACAAATTTTCTACAACGATATTAGAATGAATTTAACTCATTATATATATATATATATATCTTAGAGGACACTGCGGATGAACTCATAATGTTTGTGATTGGATTTGGATTTATACTCACAGTCCGATAAGGATGCCAGGATTTAAACGAATAAACTTGTGAGAGAGTTAATATCAATATGTGTTTAGTTTTATATCGATTATGTAAGTATTAGATATATTTTATATATTTATAAAGAATTAATGAATACAAATTATACCTTTCAATTATATTTTTAAGTGAGGTCTTTGCTGTTATTCTTTAAATTTTTTAGTAAACTATCGAAGGACCACTAGACTGTTCAGACAAATTAACTCCCATGTAAATAATTTATGATTAGGTTTCTCAGTTTTCCACAACCGAGGACGCAGCGTTGGCCAACCCATCAGTCTTTTGCCAACACGCGTCCTCTGAGCACTTTGCCCTGACAAAGAGCGAGGCGTAACGAGCCGTTGAAAGATTTTCAAAATTGGTGGAGGCGTCAAACTACTCCTAATCCTCTTCAAATATATGATTACCATGGCTTAATAAATAAATCATTTGATACTTTCAATAAAATATATGCAATGCAAAAGCCTCGCCGAAAGGAAAAGTTAGGAAAAGAACGGGGTAATAGTTGAAAGAGCCAGGGCTTGGCTGGTCCCCTCATGCCAAAGCAAAGGGGGCACGTATATTGCATGGGATCCTCTGAACTAAAACTAAGTTGACGGATATTTTCTTATGTAATGAGAAAGAAGTGAATGAACAAAGGGAGCAAGGGCTGGACCAGCAACGGATACTTTAAAAGAGGCAGGAAAAATTGGTGGCGAGCTCAGCGAATCCCACAGATAACATCAGCAAAGTGGCACACATTTCCAAGTACAAGATAATTTTTCAGCGAGTTTTTTTTTAGATAATTAATTTGCTATGAACTCTTCCACGGGGCTTATGTCAGATGTAAATGATTTGTCCTTCAATGTCGTGTTTTGTAACGTTGTTCTCGATAGTTTTATATTAAAAAATTAAAAATTGATTGTATATTTATAGTCAGTTAAGCAAAATAGACAAGTATCAATTGAATTTTTTTTGGGCTGTGACGGCCCAAATTAATATAGATCATATTCGTCTTGCTTTCTTTAATAAAATGGGTTTGCAGGTTCAGAATATGATATCAGACCCACGCACTAACCGAAAGTGCAGAAGTTTTTATAAAACTTCTTGAATATGTGGTGGCCATTTTTAGAATACTATCTGTCTACTGGTTGCAATTATATGCTTCTGACGACGAAAACGTTGCCTCTGTAAAGGAATAGATTATGATGCACCTCCCAATAGTCCTATATCAAAAATTAAGAGTTGATTGTATGGTTTATAATAAGTTAAGAAAGATAGACAAGTACCAATTAGATCTCTTTTGGACTGTGATGATCCAAATTGGTGTAGGCCTTATCCATCTTACTTTTTTTGGTAACAAAACTGGTTTGCAGGCCAGAGTGTTTCATTCTGAATCAATTAGAGAGAGAGAGAGAAAGAGTGAGTTGCTTTTTTATTTTTTGGATACAAAAAAGGGGAAAGGAGGGCTTTGCCGATCCGTAGCTAGGTCACATACGGCTCCGTTCTTCGTCAGAATATGTTTCATGTACGGCGCGAGATTTGCGCAGCCGTTTCCCGCCCGAAAACGAATAGGTCAACCTGACCCCATCCAGGTGCTAGCAGTCAGAACAGGAATACTAGAAGAAACCTTAGCCCCTCTAATACCGGCGTTTCAGGCCCCAAGAATTAACCTTGGAATTATTCGAGTCAGCCGCAACCTCATTTCTCGAACCTGAGTCATCGTGGTTGTGTGAAGGAATCCCAATCATTGGGCTACCGTCTGAGCGGTAAGAGTGAGTTGCTTTCGGTGGAGACTTCTGATTAAAATCTACCACCCTGTGGCTTATAATTCACCAAATTAAAGTAGCTTCCATGGTCCTAAACATGCGTCGCAGTGTGTTGGTCACCCACTGCTACTCTCTTCAGTCACGATCCACTACCAACTACCAAGTCGAGCTTCTGTATCAGTTTAACACCTGCCACTATCCAATATCAAACTACTACTTCAAATTCAAATGGAGATGGCTTCACTTCATCTACTCGTGTGCAAAGTCTCAGAAGATTGAATCTGTGGAAGGTTTTTGAGTTTTTAGTTGGTGGAATCTTAAACCTAACTCTTATCTGACAAATAAGAGGATGGGACAAGGAGATCGAGGGTGATCATAATAATAACAACAGGCAGATTCAACAGTTGAGCATCCTTCAGCCAACCCATATTTATATATATATCAGAATCACTAAAGACTCTGGTCCCAGATTGAAAAGTAGGTCTCCAAAGACAACTCACCAAAGCCAGGATGGAGGTGGCAAAGAGAAACTACAGCAAAGAGAAGTATAAAAATTGAGAACAAAAGGGAATTAAAGGTGGCTACCGACAGAGATAGGCTTTGGATTCTATTCCGAATGTAATGCAAAGCCAAGCATTTGAAATGGCAAGGGGAAGGCAATGCTGCTGTTTTCTCACTGTCCATGCCCCCAGTGCTACGTAGTGGAATCTTAATTATTAGAATCAGATGCAGTTGATGTCTGTACACTGCTTTGTTCCTTGAAGCAAAAATCCACACTGACTTCTTTTTTTATTTATTTTGGGAGTACTTAGCCTATCCGATTGTCTCAAAAGCCAATCATGCATGCAACATTTCCTTGGACTCATGGGTCCTGATAGTTTGAAATAATGATCACTGGGACATCATGACCCTGGCTGTTATGGCTGTTTGGGGGGCCTCTTTCTAAAATATTCAAGAGATGACTAATACTCAAATGAAGACCATTATCTAACCTTATTATGTTAAATTAGACGTTACACAATAGTAGTGATGGTGGCCCCTTTCTCACAATTTATTTACTTTGTGGATTTTCTTGATTTTTTTTTTCAATAAAATTTGAGTGGCCAATCAGCCGTTTTCTTTAAGATAGTGTTTGGATGTCAAAAAGTTTGTTATTACATAAATAGAAATACGGAAAACTCAAAAATAGCTTATTCCTCTTGTTATTCCAGATTTATATTTGGTTTGAAATATGGTATTCCACCTTATTTCAGTGCAATTAATGCAATGTTATTCCAGTGTTTGGATGGCATAGAATAAGTCTATATTTCATTAGGAATAAATGAAGATTTTTTTTAAATCTCAAAAATACCCTGACCAAATGATAAGAAAAAATAGATTACTAATTTATTATTAATATAATTACTTAAATAAATTATTTTTAATTAATTAATTTGTTATTATGATCTATTAAAAGTTTGCATGTTGTGTACATATATTAGTAATGGTTAGCAAAAGAAAAATAGATTATACCATTACCATTTTGTGGTGGACATTGTTATGTACATATATTAGTAACGTTAGCCAAAGCTACATCTTTTCCTTCTTTATATTTAATATCATGAATTTTTTCGATAGAGGGGGTAATACTTAATTTTTTTTTTCAGTTATTGCCTTTGGAATATGGTAAATGAAAATAGAGCTATTCTATGGGGGAACATGGAATAAAAATTTTAGAATAAGAACGTTTGATCAGAATACCAATTCCTAGGCCCCGCCACCTTTTTTTTTTTTTTTGCCTATTTAGGGAAATAGCATGGAATAAGGCTATATTTCAATAAAAAATAGAGCACCTAAATACTACCTAAAAGAATTAGTTTTACTGTTAATGAATATACTTTATATATATATATATATATATATATATTGACAACTTTACTCAATGGGCTCATCTATGGGAATTTCTATTTGCACTGCCCAGATTGCTCTTCACAACCCCCTCCTCTCATTTTAAAACAAAATTTCTAAACTACCCACCCTTTTTTCTCTCCACCCTCTACTCTTGTCTCCTCCCCTCCCTTTGGTCTCCTCCCCCCTTTCGATGTTGCCCCCTCTCCCCTCCCTAGCAATGACCCCTCGGGCCCCGTTTTCTCTCGGTCTCCTCTTTGGCACCGCCCCCTTTCCTTCTAGCATCACCCCCCTCTCTTCCGTCTCCTCCCCTTTCCTAGCCCCTTCCTTCACTCCTTGACACGTGCTCTCCTGGCGCCCCCTAACTCTTGGCACCGGCTCTCTCCCGACACTTCTTCCCGGCTTTCCAGTACTGACCTCAGCACTCCTTTCCTTTCGGCACCGTTCAATCAAACAGGACCGAACGGAGGGCTTTTGTTCGTCCTGTTTGATCGAACGATGCCGAAAGAAAGAAGATGCTGGGCCGATGCCGGAAGCTAGGGAGCATCGGAAGAAAGCATATGTCGGAAGCGAGAAGAGGGTTATAAGAAAGAGGAGGAGATGGAAGGAAGGGGGCGATGCCAGAAAAGGGGTAGAGGATAGTACCAAAAAAAATGTACAGGAAGACGAAGGGTGTAAAAGAAAAAAAAAATTTATTTATTCATTTTTAATAAAAAAATATACTGAGTAATTTGAGCGATGAAAATAAAAATTCCCTCATAGATGCATGACGGCCGGAGATGCGCACCAATATGCAACACCAGAGCTGTGACGTGGTAGAGACACCTTGGGCCACACGTCCATCAAACCGATACCTTGTAAGAAAATCCTTTACAAGCTGTCCGGAACCCAAAACCACCCTAACTAACGGAACCATTAGTTAATGCCAGTCCAAGTGTGTCCAACGGCAAGGTAAGTGGGTAAACCGTACGTGTCTCGAAACCGGCCCCACCCCCACCACGGGCGGTCGGAAGAGGCCCGTAACGGCAGTTAACGTCTTTAAAGCTCACCACCGGTCAGTATACGCCAGCGTCGCCGCCCCCACGTTCGTCACCACGTTGGACAAATCCAAATGGTAACTCTACGAGGCGCAATAAATTCACGAACGTTGTTCTCCATGGCGTACAATGACCCAAAGAAAACACGACACGTTGCAACCACGAGATTTTGGTACAGGCATTGAGCCCCAAATGGAGGGCCTCGAGATTCCGTGGATCCGGCGAGGTTTCGTGTCAGGAAATTATCGCCGCTGATGGTGACGTGAGAATATCGCTGAAACTCGGATAAGGTGCAGCTCCCACGTGGATTAGTCACCTTCTGATCAACATCACACGGCCGGGACTCTCGCGTAAGACACTGAAATGGGACATGGGGGTCCACCGAGCACAACCGACCAATGTGGAGATCTCGTCATGCATGCCACCAAGACGGCCGCGCAACCTTCGCTGGACTCGTTCGTATCAGGGCCGCTGGGGACATCGATTGCATGGTCCAGATCAACTTGATGTGATGCCACCAATCCGGCAGCTCCACTGCGGTCCGCCTCATGCGGACGGTTGCATAATTATCCTTAAAATCTAGCATTTGTTATATTGAAAAAAAAAATACAGTATCCCCGATAATTGTCGATCGGTCGGACATCGATACAACTAAGGGCTTAGGTCACTAGATCACTGTTCAATCATTAGGTCATTGATTGAATCATTGATCAATTATATTAATATAAAAATATATTTATATTACTAAAAATTAATTTTTAATAAAAAAATTAAGGTTAACATGATAATAAAATCCATGATCCCATCCGGTTTGGGCTAAGTTGATCGGTTCATGGGTGAACAAATGAGTTGATCGGTTCATGGGTGAACCAGATGAGTTATCGAGTTATTCCGGATCACTTACACATCCAGTTTTATGTTAGAACCGAACTGGCTTGACCTTCGGATCACTTATACATCTGGTTTTATGTTAGAATCGGACCGACTTAGCCTTCGAATCCTGATTTAACTGATCCAATGGGCCGGTTCGATGACAACTATGTCCCCAAGTGCCCACAGCTTGCATAACCAAAAAATCGTTACTTGGAACCATAGTTGTCAAACTCGGCTCCGACATTGATCCGACCAAGGGCTTGGGTTATCGGGTCAATGGTTCAGCCATTGGGTCATCGATTGAACCATCGATTCAATTATTTTAATATAAAAATATATTTATATTAATAAAAATTAATTTTTAATATAAATAAATATATAATACTAATTTTCATAATCTTCTTTTTTTAATTTTTTTTAATATCTTATTTAATCTCTAAATTTGCTTACTTTCGATCTACGTAACCATTTAGTTTAATTTAACTTTTTTAAGGAAAAAATTAAAAAAAATTCTATCCAGTTTTTTTTTTTTATCATTTTCTCTTTTATCTCTATTTTTTCATATTAATTCCCATAAAATTTTCATATTTCCATCATTTTTTCATTATCCTGTAATCAATGCTCTTCTTTGCATGATCTATTTTCTTTCTCCATAAGACTTGAAAGCATCCTAATGGAAAAAAAGTTGTTATAAACTCCAGTCTCATGAATTTAAAATGTCAAAGGCTAAAAAATTTGAAACTGCATTGATAAACCTGTGATCCGTTCCGGATTGACCGATTCATGGGTAAACCAAACGGGTTGACCAGATTATTTTGGTTCTCTTACATATTCAATTTTATGTTAGAATTGGATCGGCTTGACCTTCGGGTCTGATTCAATTGATCGGTCCGATCTTATTTTAAAAAGGAACGTAGTAAAATGGTCAAACTATTTGAATAATATAAATTTTAATATTTCATTCACAAGTTCAATGCATCAAGTTTTATAATTTTTAATGTATGATAAATTTAAAGCATGGACAACCATGCCTAATTACTCCGTTACTTGATGTTAATTCATAATTTTGAGAAGGACTGAAGATACCCTAAGGCTATGTTCAGATGTTTGAAGGGAAAAGAATGGAAGAGTAAAAGAAAGGAAAGGGATAGAAGGGAAGGAAGGAAATAGAAAGGTTGTTCTTCTTCTCTTGTTTGGATAGAAGGAAGAAAAAAGGAAGATAATATGAATTATCTTGTTTAGATACGAGGAGAAGAGAAGGAAGGAAAAAAGATATGTAACAATTATACCCCATTTGTTCAAAACCTTGGATCAAACGATGGAACTCTCATCGATCAGATAAGACCAAGGGTTGTGATTGTCTTACTTGTTTTAGGTAATCGGAAGAGTGCACATAAATGACGACGCAGGCCAGGCCATACGAGAAGCAAATGCTTCCTCTCGATATATTAAACAAACATAGTAGAATGTAACAAAATAGTTCGTTCAAATCTCTCCATACCAATAAGCAAATAAGTTGGAAGAAAATAAAATAAAGTAAAACTAAAAAGAAGATTATGAGATAATAACAAAGCTAGCGAATGGTAGAAAAAGAAAAGGTTGAACAGAGGATAATGAACATACGTTGTAACAATCTGTTTCAAGCGATGCTCGGTGATGAAGAGAAAGGCAACGAAAGGCGATAACGAGTTGAAGAAGGGCGATCCTCGGTGATGAAGAGAAAGGCAACGAAAGGCAGCAACAAGTTGAAAGAAAAGAAAAACCCTGAACTAAAGAATAAACCATCAAAATAATATAAATATAGAGAATAATATTTTAATCTTCAAAAAAAGTATGATTTAAAAAAAAATCTTCCTAACTTACCCTTAATTTAGGGTTAACAAATTCTACACTCGTTTAAAGGGGAAAGATGGAGATCGGTAACTCCCAATTTTTCCCCAATTTTTTTTCACCCTCCTCCCAAACTTATGACCTTTTCTTTACTATTTTGGACAGCGCAGAGCGAGCGCCCCCTCGATCTCTCGATATTTAGCTGGAGCTGGAGGTGTTCGAGTGCTTGCTTGGTTTGGAATTGGACCGAGCACTTGGTGTCGGGGTCAAAGGAGAGGAGGAAGAAGAGGGATGGCAGAAAAGGGTTCGAAGAAGGTGAAGGCGACAGGGGAGTCGACGAAGGTGGAGGTGAAAGAGGAGTCGAAGGAGGAAGCGACGGTGGAGTTGAAGAAGGTGGAGGCGAAGGAGGAGGTGACAGTGGAGCGAAGAAGGTGGAGGTGACAGAGGAGTCGAAGAAGGTGGAAGCGAAAGAGGAGCCGAAGAAGGTGAGGGTTGAGGGCTCGTCAGAGACCGCTCCGCCGCCGGCGGAGCCCACCAAGGACGTTGCGGAGGAGAAGGTTGTCATCCCGCCGCCTTCGGAGGAGAAGGCCGACGATTCCAAGTCTCCGGCAGTCGTACAGAGTATGACCTCTCTGCGCGCGCGTATGTGTTTGCTTGCGTTTCTTTGAATTAAATTTTATGTTTGAATTCGGCGAGTTTTGGCGAAAATTTTGTTTTGTTTTGTTTTTTTTTTGGATGTGTTGAGGGAAACATTTGCTGGTAATTATATGTCTGGTTTCTAGCGACTAGTTGAAGAAGCTGTTTGCTCCTCTTTTTGATAAATTTTCCCCCTTTATTTTTTATGGAGAAGTTGTTTGTCTAGGGAAAATTCTTTTTCCTGAAATTATTTGCTTTTTTACTTTTTTTAAAAAACTTTAATCGAAAAATTACTTCCTTCTTTGAAAGCTGTTCTTCTGTACATAGGATAAAAGCTTTTCGATCTAGAACTTATGAATTAGATACAATTTTAACCATTAGATGAGTAAAAGTTTTCATCTCGGAGGGCTTCATCACAGGATAATTTCGGCCTGATGATATTTCTTAAGTGAATTCTTTAGATATTAAATGGAATTATGAATTATTTAATTCTAATTCCATCCTTGATTCCCTTGATGTGTTCCAATCCTAGGCAAAAATCCATTATAACCTGTCCTTTTTTGTTTTTTTTGTTTTCTCCTCTTTTTGTCCATAAGTTTGTAAATATTTCTTTTCGTTAATTAATTCGGGGGAAGACATTTTCTCTCTCCATTTTCATTCAAAAAAAATATTATAATTGAGTCTTATTTTTTCCCCTTCTTCCCCACTACTGGTAGGTTCTGGTACACTTTCATCCCTGACTTGAACATCTCCTTTAAAATTCTACTGCTACTAATATATATATATATATATATATATATATATATAGAAGTTCTTGATAATGTTTGCTCCTTTGATGTAATCTAATCCTCGCCTAATCCCCTGCTGTATCCTCCTGATCCCTCTTACTTTGTACATTTTTTTTTGTAAATAATTCTGATTTTCTCAATAAGTTGGGGGAAGAAAAAAAAATCATTGATGATGTTTTAGTGGGAGTTAGATCTGGATTCTTTCTTTAAATCTTGATTTTAAATTCACCACTTTCTTTGTATAAATTTATCCGTCTGTATAATTTGATGCATGAGGTGTATTACTAGCTGAATTCTTTAGCATTTCTTTCAGATCTGTAAACTGGTAAAAGTCGCTTGGTAGTTTTGTCATGTTTCATTTTTTATTCCCTTTATATCTCTGTCCTGTGTTCCTAAGGATTTGTTCTTCTGTCAGATCTCAGTTTTCGATTTAACTAAGAAGAGGTTCTTTATTGTTATTTCTTTTGTAGTCAAATGAAAGTTCTTTCATGCAGTTTCTATGGACTGCTTTTCCTTTTACATAGAATGAAACAATCATATGGTCTAGGTCCTTTTGATTCCATATGATTGTGTATGATATATTTGGAGGACAATGCAAACTATTATGATTCTGTTTGCTTTTTTACCTTTATAGTTTCTTCAGAGCTTTCTTCTTTTTTACATAAGAATTGCCTTTTTGACGAAACTGTGCATATAGTCTGCAAAATTTTCTTGACTAGTTTATTTAATCACTGTTCTAAGGGTTGTGATACCCTCATCAAACATTAAATTGGAAGATAATAAGTCATCCACCTCTAAGATGAGTCTGGACAAGATTTTTAGTTGTTCTTCTTTCTTTGTCATTTCGAAGAGAATTTCTGCACAAGAGTCGATTCAGACTTTGTACAGAAATTAAGCGCAATGCATATTTTGAGGCCATTATGGTAATTTTCTTCTTGAACCATTCATTTAAGAAAAATTGGTAGGAGAATGCAATATTTAAGGATGGAGGTCAGTGAAATGAAAAAGTACTGGCATTGGATGGTATGGTTTATGGTGATTCTGTTGATAACTCACTACTTTGATACAATGGATTCACTTTTTATAATGTTTTCTTTATAAGTTTTGGATATGAAAATGTTGGAAGCATTGCCTTTAGGTGATAAAGGAAATGGACTGTTATATTTTGAGAAGAAAGTTGCTCAAGCTGCCTCGGACTTGGTTCCAAGAGTTGGCACTCCTTTCCTTGGCACATGCACTAGGGGGAGGTCCCAGGTTCAAAGGCAGGTGGGCTTACCACCATGAGAGAGAGAGAGAGAGAGAGAGAGAGAGAGAGGTTTTTAAAAATGAACAGTGCGAATCTCTAGTTTTACCATTTAATTTTTGTTTTGGTCTACACTTTTACATTCACTGTCCTTGGATGTCTGCATGTGCCCGCATTCTTTATGCATGTGACCTGTCTCAATATAATTGTAGGGTGATGGATTACTTATGTTCCAATGGATCATATCCCTCAAGATGCCTTTAATTAACATAACTTGAGTCTCCAAAATATTAGATATTTGAGAACACCTATTATGCAATTTTCTGTGCTTCACTGTGTTATATATTTAATGACATAACTCACTTCAAAGTTGCAAGGATCATTTTTGTATAACCTTTAAATCATTTTTCGTTGTACAGATCTTTCGGATACTTTGGAGAAAACCTTTGGTAGTTCAAGTATGAGTCAGATAGGTAACTATTTGAGAAATGTTAAATTGAATTTCTAGTTTATTGTTCTGTATTATATACCTCGAAAAGAACGGGAGAGCAGATCTAATTTCGGCAATTCCAGATGATCCTCTTGCGGCGGTTGAAAGAGAGAAAAGAATGAGTTTAATAAAGGCATGGGAGGAAAATGAAAGGGCTAAAGCTGACAATAAGTAAGTTATTCATATCTCCATTGACTTGTTTATAATGAACAACAGTTGCCTCTTGCATTAGAAATTTAGATAACTACAAAAGTTTAACAAATGTGCAATGCTTCTTGTAAGGTTTTTTAAAATAGCTACATTTTAGCTTCATTAACTTGTTACTAATTAAATTAATACAAGTTGCTATCAGCAGGAAGGCGGATTGGCTTGGTCATGATTTAGACATATTGGACATATTTGGTTAGCTACCATGCTATGCCTGTTTGGATTGAGACCAAGCATCCCATTCTAAAAGTTAACAGGCCTGGCCAGGTTAAACCTTGACCTCATACCAGAATAGATTCATCCTGTTTTAAAAATGCTCTTGTACCTTCTTTTCTCTCCCTCCTTAAATGCTAGTGTCCCCCTCCTCTCCCCACCAAACCATGCCATTCCTTATGACATCTGCACTTCATGTAAGTTAGCCTTCACTGTTGTGTCAGGGATAGAACCTACTGCTAGCATCAAGGAGATGCAGTGGGTTATGATGTTTGAAAATGATATAATTCAGGTTATTTTCATTAGTTAAAAAGGTATACCATGGTCCATGGCATGATCATAGGTTTAGTTTTGTTGGTTGATGTCAAAGGTTGTGTTCAGGTTGTTCCATGTTTCTAGCATGTTTTGCAACTAAGGAAAAAGAATTGTAAAGGCCAATGAGGTTAAATGAGCAGAGAGTTTGGCAATATCCAGGGTTCCAGTATATGAGATGAGTATTGCAAATAATAGCCTTCTAAGTTAACTTTGTTTCAAACTAGGAATTAAGTCTATATACATTGTTGGCCCTTTCCCTCTAAGCTTAAACTTTTGGGGTCAATTGGTCACTCAATATCCTCGGCTCTTTTCCAATGAGCTTACACTTTTAGGGTTCATGGTTACACAACAATATGCAACGTTCAGGAAATTGTAAACCATCGTGGATGGATTGGTGAAAACTTTTGTGGAAGTTGTGGAATTCAGTATTGGTGATCCTTCCCCAAGTAGTTTATTTTTGCTTGTCTTTTTTCCTTTTTTCCCCTTCCCTTCCATCTTCTCTAGCACATACTTTTTCTTCAGTGAATTGGTGAGTCTGTAACCCTTCCCTAATATTCAAAAAGAAAAAATACAGCCATCTGTATTAAGAAATTAAAGATTCCTCACTAGGAGAGGGACTTGGAAGATCTCTTGAAACATCTACAGGGGAGGTCCAACCTCATGCCACCTCAATGAGCAAGGATGTGAGCATGCTAATGCTAGGTGTATGAAGCCTTATAAGTTAGTGAAGAAGGATTGGTAAAGCCAAGCCCGTTATTATGGGAACTTGTTTAGTTGCTTATGCTAATGTTTTTTTTCTCAAAAAAATCTCTACTTATATATGGGAAAGTCTGGACTCGAACCAACAAATTAGACTTTGGGGCCTTCCCTTCAACAGTGCAGCAGTGTGCTGGACTCATGGATATTTTCAAGCGCCATGGCTGGGAGTCCAACGTATGCTAGATTTCAAAAGCCTCTAAAGCAGTATGCCAAGTAACAAACAGGACAGGAGTCCAACACGAAGCCATCAATAGCCCAAAGAGAAATATATATATATAAGAAAAGAAAATGTGCATATTTGTACTCCTTCCAAAGAGAGATTCTTCTTCGTGCTGGGTTCTGATAGTGATCAAAAAATTATCTTCTCGTGTTTGACATGTCTCTGAGCGCAGGGATTAAAAAGTATCATGTGATAGAAGCCAGTTGTGGGAACTTTTCTAGCCTAGTTAATTATGATGAAGAATTTTTTCTTTAAAAAAGGGAGTAAAAAGGTTAACTTCTGGTGTTTAACTTGTTTCCAAGCACAGGGATCATCAATAAGTTTCATATAATAGGTTAGCCATGTCAAGTAATGATTCAGAAGCACGTTAAATTATGTATCTCATATCACATAACGTAATCAAACTTATAAATGCATAACTGCATTTATTTATTTAGCAATCCATGTGGCCTGAAAATGGGATAACAGTTGCAGTTGGCTTGCCAAGATTATTTCTTTCTTCAGTTGCTTGTCCAACACTTAGCTTTCAAGTTTCAACATCTGTCTCCAGTCAATGAACTTGGTTAATGGAAATTTTATCAAGTTTGTAGGGTACTTGTGTCGGAGATTTTTTTTTTTCCCCATAGAACAGTGCATTATCTCTTTATATTAAAGAATGACTGTGAAAGATCAATTGTTTCCTTTATTCAAAATATATCAGGTTGGAAGTAATTTAGGTTCCTGACAATGTCAAACAGGGCTGCTAAGAAGATGTCCGCTGTTGCTGCATGGGAGAACACACAGAGGGCATCGGTGGAAGCTGAGCTAAAAGCAAAAGAGGTAACCAATTTCTCATTCAGTTTGTTTCACAAGAAAACTTTTAAGCCTTTATAGTTCCACTCCATGCAACTTATAAATGCTTGTAATCATCAGGTAAATTAATTAGTGACAGCAAAAATAACAAAACAGAGTTATTAACCACAAGTCATCCCAATAAATAGACCTCAAGAAGGAATTAAATTTTAAGTGATGCCAAGTTGTTGCATCAATATTTGGTTCTTATTCTTGTAAAAAAAAGCATTAGATGGATTCCCAAATCATCTCTTAAGATTTAAACTCCATTTTGAAGATGAAATGAATGAGAAACCAGGAATGTGAATAGCTGGAACGAAAAATGAAGAATAGTGGGTGTCCTAACATGTTTCCGGACAGTATCAGAAATGGGCTAAAAGTCAAAACGGCAGCTCTGCAAAGCAAGGTTGACACTCAGTTTACACTAAAATCTCTGCACTTTGCAAGTATTAATTCTATACCTCAAATTTTTTTTTTTTTTTTTTTTTTTTAGAAGCAACACTTCAGACCATTCTCCAACAAATGTTTGACTGTTTTTGCTTGGAAAATCTATTATATGCATTCAAAATTGTAATTTCTATGCTTCAAATACTTTAACAGGAAAAAGCTTGAATCTCTGCATGAAATTTAAAGAAATTACTAACTCTATCATGCTTATGGTAGGTATTCTTATCATTCAATTTTTAAGCTGTTTCTAAATTTTGAAAAGCATGGGCAAAAAGGCTGAATACATGGCTTCAGATTTCTGTTAGGCTCTGGTTCTGGAGGTCCAATTAGTTGGCTCAAAATTTAAATGATTCTTTCATGTTAATTGGGTGGGAATGCCTCGCTATGACCTCGAATTCAGAAAATGACTAAATGAATGATAATTTCACTTCATGTCTATCCATTCTTTGACTCATTATAGCTCATCAATTGTCCACTAAATTTTTGTTTATGGTCTTAAACTTGAATGTGATATTGTTGGACCTCAATGCTTCATTACCATCTGGTTTCTGGTGTGTTTCTTTCCCACGATAGGAAAACTTGATTATTCTAAGAACTTAAATTGTTTAGCCTGATATACATTGTTGATTCTTTCCTCTTGAGCTTAAGTGGTAAATTGGTTGCTTAACATGGCGTCAGAGCCAAGCTTTTTTAGAGGTTGTGTTTGAATCCCCTCCATGCTAATTAATTTTTTAATTATTCCTGTTATTGTATTGATTCATCTCAGTCATTTTTTTGTCCCTCCATGTGCATGGTCTAGGCTTCATATGAGGAGGGGAGTGGGTTTTAAGCTTGATATACATTGTTGATCCTTTTGTCATGAGCTTAAGCTTTCAGGTTAAATTAGTTACTCAATATAATAGGTCTCCAGCATCTACATGGTGATATAACTTGTGTAACTCCATTCACATACTTGCTTTAGCAAGCATACAATCACTGCTTTTTTTAATGTGCGAGCAGGAAGAATTAGAAAGAAAGAGGGCAGAATATGCAGAAAAAATGAAGAACAAGGTGGCCCTGATTCACAAAGCAGCAGAAGAGAGGAGAGCACTTGTTGAGGCCAAGCGTGGTGAAGAGCTCCTGAAGGCAGAGGAAATGGCTGCCAAATACCGTGCGCGAGGGATGATTCCAAAGAAGGTTTTCGGGCGTCTCTGGGCCTAAGATCTGGCTAGAAAGAGGGGGACTGATGGTACACTCCACCTTTCATTAGTTTGTTTCTTTCTCGGTTTTGCTTGTGGGTGTTGCGTTGATTTAGTTAAAAGCTTTGATGGGAAATCCCAGCATGTCTGGTGTGTTAGTGTCATGTTCTTGTATATAATTCGAACTTATAAGAACAATTTGGTGCTGTACATTAGTATTCTTTTCAGTTTGTTGGGGAAAAAAGAACATTCGTGTTGTTTAATGCAATATTAAATTATTGGCTAGTGTTGAAGCGCTTCTTTGTTGTTCCAAGAGAAGTTGATGACCCTATGTGTTGATATGTATGCATTTATGCATAACAGATGGAGATGTACTATGGGCTGATGAAGTAAAGAGTAATTGACACAAGAATGTTTCTATAGTAGTAGCAAGCAAAACAGTCTGAAAGTTTTCAGGAGCTCAAGTGGATTATTGACAGGCAACCAACCAATAACCTGATTTTACTGCCATGAACTTGTGGATGGGTGTGGGATCATGCAGTTATTTCAATGATCTCATCTACAGTATTCAGAATAAATGCCCATCAAACATAGAGTGGTAGTTGAGTTGCTAACATTTGATGGTATAATTAAAATAAAAGTACTGTTCATTGAAGACAACTATTTATTGCATGTCATGGATTGTTTATTGAATATTTAGTTAGAATTAAAATAAAAGAAATTTTGATAATACATCTGGCAAATGTCTTTCCAAATTTCTATCCTGTGTAAAGATCTTCTACCACCACCGCCGCCGTTCATTTAAAAAAAATCACAATTCTCGCTTCGGTAAACAGTTAGTTGCTTCAGGTGCCTGTTTTATATCAGAATTTTGAGGTCAGAAACTCTAGTGGTAGTTGTTTGTATATCTGCTGCATATCAGTAAAAACTTAAATTTGCATCACAAGTACTTTGGAGTTGTCATGTTGACTGACAGAAACTGGGTGATATCAGGTGATCTAACCAATAATGAACACCCAAATATTTGTCTTAAAATAATATACTCAAATAAGATACTCCTACTTCAATCTTCAAACTTTTTAAGGATATTTATACGTATGAAACAGCATGCCCCGTTAGTCATTGGATAATTGGCTACTAGCAGGAATGACAACGAAAATTGCAAAAATTTTGTGGGTGGATTGTTGATGATTGTTAACCAGGAGTCACGTCCCAAATTATCTATTAACTTGAGTTTCAAATGAGAAATTTCCATCTTGTAAATATTGGAAGGATGAGAACCATGAATAAATCAAACTAGTACTTCACAACTGTTAATCAATACATAGATAACTAAAACCAGATATTTTATCATTTCATTGTACTAATAAAATGGTGCTGATATGTTATTATTTTCACAAGAAAAAGATGTGTGCTCTGTGTCTGTGTATGGTGGGGGGGGGGGGGGGGGGGGCGTATTAGATAGATTTACTGCATCTAAATTATTTCAATAATAAAAATCATATGATTAAAAACTCCTGTGAAAATATAATATAAATTAAATAATTATTTTTATTATTTTAACCATTATAATATTGTAATGAAAGTTGGGGGGGGGGGATTAGATGTGATTTACTGCATCTAAATTATTTCAATAATAAAAATTATATGATTTAAAAACTCCTGATCTATCAAGTGATTAGGAATTTAATAGTTTAATTATAATATAATAATTTGCAATTTATTATTATTTTAACCATTATAATATTGTAATGAAAGTTGTTAATAATTTTTAATATTATGCTATTATATTTAATATTATAACATTAAAGTATAACAAATTTCATATTATATATTATAATATTATAATTATATCATTAAATATAATATTTTAATATTACAATTTTAATATTATAATATGATAACAATTTTAATGGTATTATAACTATTATTATTATAATTAAATTTGTTATATAATTTTAAAATTATACCATATTATTAATATTATATAATATTATAATATTAATGTCATATTTATATTTAGTAATATTATATTATTATATTATTATATTAAGTTTAATATTAAGATAGTATGCTAATTCTTTAGACATAACATAAGGGTAAAGTTAGAATAATAAAAAAGATGGCCAGTGGACGTAATTTTGAAGTAGAGATAATGAATATTCATTCCTAAGTAAAGGATTATCATTATAAGGAATGAATTTTATTTTAGCAATCAAATAAAGGAATGAAATAAGGCTGGAATCATCATTTCATTCCAGTGTTGGTTCCATTGAATCAAACATGGCATTATTACATGACAATGCTAACAGACATATAATATTTAGTTAATTGAAAC